>VXBB01003788.1:589607-611703 GCA_013399915.1 Illadopsis cleaveri | reverse complement strand
AAAAAAAAAATCCTGAAAGACATCACATTCTGTGTCACTGTAGTGCTCTACTTCCAAGTGTTTTATTTGTGGCTCCATGTTATTTTATCCTGATCTTTAAAAAGTGCTTTATCTCATATGTGCAGTTGTCTTAGTGTGCTATGAATGGGTGACTCAGTGATTTCAGTTGTAAATTCTGGACTGTTTGAGGTCCAAATGTTTTAAACAATTTGTAAAAGGAATAAATAAAAGCTACAAAACCACCTGAAATGTGTTATAATTTGTCAGGTGTCCTTATTTTAAATGTTCAGGGGCTAATGTCAAAATAACTAGAGAAGACTGACTTTTATCTGTAATAAAAATACAAGGCATATTGATGTGGCAACATTAAATAAAAACCTAAATGGCTACAGCAATTCGTATTATCTGGAAAAATGAGTAAGTCATATGGGTCTTTCGAGAACAACATTTTTCATTAAATTACTTAAAATGTCTAATTGTTTTTCAAAATACATTCAGAGGAACAGTGCTAAATATTTATAGCTAAATATTTGCATTCATATTGATTATACCAATGCTATTTAAAATTAATATAACAATTTTCTATCTGCTTACATACCACTGTTGCCTTTTTCGGTCATACATGTATGCATATAGGTAAATTTGAGAAAAACTTCGCAATTACAACAATTTCCACGAGGTGGTGCTCAAGCAATAAATTTTAAACTGATAATGTAATAACTATGACCAGTAACAAGCTGAATTTGAAAATATGGCTGTCAAACAGATGTTCTTCTCTTTGATGCTACATCTAACTTAAGGTGAGAATGATGAGGTCAGGAAGGCTAATGAATTTATTATGTGGTGGAAAAGTTATTTCTCCTTGCCCAAAAGTCAGAAATACCATTTTTTTTACAGCATAATAACAGCGGATTGTGTTCATTTTGACATGGAATTCTCATAATCCTTTTCATATCTCATGCTTTGGTTATTCTTTATTTGCTGTCCACTTCTAGTTATGAGTAAAGAAACTAGTATTCATAAAGATATTACAGTAGTTGCCCTAAGCAAAATGTTAGTGAATTCAATAGATTTAAATAAATCTGTCATAGAAAAATCACTGGGTGCTGATTCACTGATCATTCAACAGTAAATAAAAAATGTAGACAGTACGATAATGCAAGAAGGCAGATGATGTGAGAGAATGGCAATGACTATAAACAAAGCAGACAGTTTGGCATAAGTGGTTTTCTCACTTTGATCAAATAGAGCATCCTTAGCTGTTTTGCTTGCCAAAGTGCTGCATCTTTTTTTCTAACATCCTCTGCAAACTCCTTATTCATCTCCTCCTTCAAATTATACAGACCATTTATAAATTAAAGTTCATTGCGACTACCTCTGAAGAAGAGTCAATATTTAACACTGCAAGCTTTGTTGCTGTGGTACTTTTGTTCCTAACCATCAAAATGGCAAGAAGCAAATCTGCAATGAAAGTTTTTGGTTTTTTTCTTCCTTCCACTGTTTTTTCTTTCTTTAGCTGTTTTATTGCTTGGTGGGGTTTTTTAGGGTTTTTAAATTTTATTTTCTGTTGTGCCTTTTCCTTTATTTCAACTTAAACGATCAACACAAAATATACCAAAAGCACAAATGGCTTTATTTCTACTGCAGGCATTGCTCTTGGCCAGCTGGTAACAGCAGTAATGCATTTAAAATACAGTATGCTTTCTTTTTTTGTTCATTGCTTCTAATCGCATGGATGTAAAACACAGTTTGTAAATACTTCTGGAAAGAAAACTATTTTTAAAGAGCAAACAGGTCTCTCCTAGATATTTTACTTTCTGACAGCTGATAGAGCAGTAATCATCCTATTTGAATAAACTTGAAGGGTCTGTGAATAAGGAAGTCTCATATACTTCGTTATGCAGACGGTTGGGAGTAAAGTGATGACAGATCTGTGAAAAACAAATCAACCTTACCCTTCTACTTTTATTTAAATATTGCACATGGAGGCTGCCTGCTCCTGCAAGGTATTTAGTCACCCAACTCCTACACACATATGTTTGAGGATCTGAGTCCAAGTTCAGTGATGGTCCATTTTATAGATATTTGGTTCAGCCAATTAGAAAGAATAGAATTATTTGCTAGATTTCTCTCTACGGTTGGAACACTTTCATTGGCATAAATAGCTGCATCCCATAAGCATTTTTTTACCTTTATTACCAAATTGTCTGTGTAGTCACTGGATCTTTGTACAGGTGCATTTAATAAGCACTTTGTTTTGCATGGAAAAATTCCTTCTGCTTAACTAAACTGAAATACTCATTTATTTTGTTTTCATTATTTTCCATATATCTCCACTGGGTAACTGAGAAACACAGTTGAGTAAATGGTCATCTGCCAATCAATAAATATAAGGAATGGAGAAAAAAATTATACTTTAATATTGTTGTAATCCATTGTGAATATACTACAAATATCCATTATATGTATGCTACCTGGGTTTTCCATGGTATTTGAAAATACCTATCACTTGTTTTTTCTTGTTGAGTGTCTCATTACTCCGTCTGGGTAATGTTTGTTATTCTGAGGCTCTGTAATTCCTTTTGTTTTGGTAGTGGGAAGGAAAGATTTTGTATACATTCTTCTATTATCATGAATGTTAGTTTGAGGGTATCTTCTATTTACTTTCTTTTTTCACAACCATTTTTGCTAATCCTTAATGAGTCTGTACTTGTGCACTTTTGTGGATGAGAGAGCAATATGGACTGAGAGTAAATTAATTTTGTCAGAATTCGTCTCTTTAGTACTGCTTGTTCTGTCTTCTAATTCCACAGTACTGTACAAAGGTAGAATTACAGTTTTCCCACTGGTACTGTTAAATTGCTTCATTATAGGCTCCTTTCAACATTTTAACAGCGCAAAAATTGGTTTCTTTCATTTATTATCCCATGCTCTGCATAAACTGACTTCCCATTTACTTTTGACCATTTTAGCTTTGTGTATTTGTACTTTCTTTCATCATTTTTCCAGTTCTTTTGCGCGTCTGCCTTTACTATCAGGCCTAGTTGAAGTATATGCAAAGTTTTCTTGGCATCTGCATTCACAAAGGCTGTATGGGTATACAGGCTTTGAGCACAACCCAATAAGAACTTGAGAGCCTCATTCTAAAATCTCAGATATCTGTACTACAAAGCCAATAGCTCTGCCTGAGCATTTAACTTTTACATTTAGTGAGCGGCCTACTCAGAATTAGTAAAACTTATGGCTTAATTGCAGGTGAGAAAAGGTTAAAGGATTGTTAATTTATTCTTAAGATGGAAGAAAATAGCCAAAGGAAAAAGAGTGCAAAACCTTTCTATATTTTACACTGTGATCTGTAATTTTTCTTTTGATTTACAAGTGCTTGATTGTGAAAGGAGATGGAATAGAAAAATTATCAATATAAAGATTGGGGTCTATCCTTTTGTTTTCCAAAATAATTTTAGCACCTGTATTTCAAGTAATTAAAATTGCGGTCACTTTGATTGTCTTATTTAGGTCTTGGGGTTTTGTAGTTATTGAAATTATGTGAAAGTACTAATAAAATTGTTAATATACCAGAGATTCACTATAAAGTACATGGTGTGATTCTCTGATCTGAGAGTACAATGATTCTCAAGGCCATTTGATTTTCTCAGAAAAACCTGGATAAAATTAGTAGTATTAACACAACAGCTTCTGCAAGGCAGAATACACTACAGGTTAACTCATCAGACTCCAGCAGAAGTCTGGCAATGTGGCAGAGGAGCAGGTCACCCTTTCAAGGTCCTCACCTCCTAGTGAGCTGGTATTAACTCTCGTGGAGGAAGCAGAGCAAACCTTTCTGTTTGCAGCTTCTATTTAACGAGTGTGAATTTTTTATGCTTATAAGGGTGGGAAGGTTCATTCCTGTTCCTGGTATATCTGCTGCAATTCTTGACAGCAATTGTTATTATTTATGCACTGGAAAAGAACTTGCTGAAGTATTTCATTTGGATGGTGATTTAAGTAAACTAGCAGAGTCAAAGCAACCCGAGGAAAAAATCCTGTGTTTTTTCCAAGTGAGACTGTCGCTGTTCACAAGAGTGAAAATGTGTCAAGAGCTTTAAATTACACATTACCTTGAGAGCATCTCTTTGTGCAAATATAAATGTCCTCTCATTGCAAGTCTAGTTTTTTTCTGCTGTATTACATTTCTGCAAGAAGTACAAAACAATTAAAATCTTTCCTTATGTGTTTTAGTATTCAGTTGATTTCCTGTTCTGTTTCAACCGGAACTAGCTTTGATTAACTATCATATCCTATCATATTTGAAAATGCATCGTTAAACATATACGCATAGGTATGAAATCTATGTCAATTTGAACACAATTAATTGCATTTTTGTCTTGTACAGTGGGCCTTTTCCAAGAAAGTTTAGTAGAAAGCTTTTAACACTCCTTTGTTTAACAGTGTTCAAAATAAATAAATAGTTCTGCAATTGAAGTGTGAGAGCCTCGTAAGAAACACAAGGCTCTCGTCTTGGTAGCTTGAAGCTTCCTTGACTTCAAATACCATGTGCCCAATCCACATGCCACCCCCAGCTTTGTTCCTGACACTGCAGGGAAAGAGCCACAGAGGCTGCTCACAGGAGATCGACGCCTAACCTGCCTGTACATTGACAGTCGAATTGAAAGGGCATGGTTGTTTGAGAATGGTTCAACATGCTGTTAATTGCTCTCTCAAATACTGTAAACCCTGTAGAAGTTAAACGACTGCATTAGGTTAAATTGTTTACCAAACTGCAGCCTGTGTTCCTCTGACCCAAATATGTCATGATAACAAATATATCATATAAAGACATAGCAAATCACAATCTTTAACTGGCGTATGGGGCTCAAATAACTTCTCCTTTTAACAATTTAAAGACATCTCTACTTGGAACGGAACAACCTAAAACTGCTGATTGTCATATTGATGGATTGGTTGTTACACCTTTGTCGTTTTTAATTTGTAGATTAACAATTTTCTCAGACAAAAGTTGTGCCTTTAAATTTACCTTTTACTTTCATGTTTTCTCTCTTAGTCACTGTGTTAAGTCCCTCGTAAATTACACAAAATTATAGCCTCACAGATGCCTCTGTGAAAGCCTTCTCTGAGTCTGCCTTTTTAAATGTGCTCAGAGCTTTACTGCAGCTTAAAGAAAAGTAATTTTTTACATTCCCCCTTCTCTTTTACAAAGTTTCATTTTAGTCATAGGTTATTAATACAAAAATTTCTTTGCTAAAGCCATCGCTCACATAAGATTCAGTTCCGTGATGTAAAGCATAAACATTATAGAAAGCAAATGTAATGATGAAACACTGGCCTTGGGACTCAAAAATCCTGCATTCACTTTCATCCTTTTGCAAAATTTTGAAACCAAACTAAAACTTTTAATATGTGGAAGGCCAGTGTCCCCAGATGTGTCTGTTAGCCTCTGTTGTTCATGCGTTTGTTTAATTTCTCCATTAACTCTTTTTCAGTTTCTTTGGGGATTTTAGACATCTAAATAAGGCAAAGTTATTGTACTACAGCTTACATGGGAGAAATGAAGACCAGGAAAAATGCTAAATCTGGTTTACTTAAAAGATAAAGCATATCTATGCAGCTATTTTTCTTATCTTTAATATTGTTTCCTAAGTGTTAGAATGAAATGCAAATGCCTCTTTCTAAATTAAAAGCATAAACCACAATTTTTCCCTCAAAATTTCAACAAGTTAACTCCTGCACATTTAACTGTGGTGTTTACCTCTGGAAACCCTGCATGAGGCTATGCACGCTGAGTCAGCTGAAACCCATATTTTGTGCCTAAATAATCCTTTAAGTAGGCAAATCTTTGCATTCTTTCTCAAGAAGCATAATTATACTCCTTTTAGGAGGAAGATTAGAAATGCTAATTCTATAAGTAGGTAGTCATTATTTTATCATTTAGTATTAGCTGTAATAATGTTAGTCATGATGAACTAATGTGGTATTAATATGGATTTCATATGTACTCTCTTAGGAATGCAATTGCAATTTACCATTTCATTCATGCTCAGTCATTTTGAAGTGTTTCTGAATTAACAGATCACTACTCACCTCATTTTATATCAACGACAACTTTTGCTTATGAAAACATTGGGCCACTAATTAAATGGGGATGGAACCAAGAGATTGCAAGCATTTAAACAAAACTATAAAGCAAACTAATCATTGGGGAAAAGCATGGTTGATTTTTCTAGCCCTTTTGCTGGGATGAAGTGAAAAAGTAGATGCTTTGCAAAGAACAGCTGGACTTACAATGCTCATTAGCCTAAGAAGAATCTAGCAGACTCTGGAGGTAGCTGGAGTCGGAGGGAATGACTGAAATGATGAGCACCTTGAGTGCAGGTGAAACACCAACTTAGTTTCTTTATGTTCCTGCAGGGAACCCCCTGTTCTTTCTATTGTTCACAGACCTGTTGGGATACCAAAATCTGAAGGACCTGGTGAAGGACTGCTTGCTAATGGAAAAAAACTCTTCCTTCTCTAAAACTTTAAATTTTATTGCTATTCTGTGATTTAGACACTTTGCTTGTGTACTTAGGAGGTCTTCCTTCAGTTTCATTCAAAAATTCTTCTGTAGTACAAGTTAAATATAATTCTTTTTGATTTTATGAACAGCAAAAATACCAAAACCAACAAAAACAACACCCTCCCAAGCTTAGTTTATTTTTATCTTTTTTTGTCCCCTGGGATTCTCATAATCTGCTAAGAGATAAAGCCACTTATTTTAGTAATGCTCAAGATATATTGTTATGAGAGCACAAATAAATGCTCAAGATTCATACAGTAGGAGTCAAGGAGATGACAGCACAGGATTTGTGGTTATGTATTTATTTACTTGATTGAAATAAAGATTAATGTTTATAATTTTTTTGCTGTTGTTCAACCCATCCAGAAATGCCATTCTGTCTTTCATGTAGATATAAAATTCAGTTTATTCTGTTAATCTTTCAGTGTAAATGGGTGGTGGCTTTTGTTGCAGGTTTATAAAACCCTGTAGAACCCACTCCAAATGCCATTGAGCTGTAAGAAATTTTGTGCTAGAAGTATTTGGCTCATATTCTCTGTAACAGTAAAGATTTTTTGAGGAGATGTCAAATACTGATATATTAAGGACAGCAGCAGCTGCTGCTTGACAAGACTGAGTCACAGTTCAGAGCTCATTAGAGCAGCAAAATTTCACTGTATCATTGTCTTTATTAAAATTTGAGAAAAATATGGCTGTTATTAAGAAATAGGTATAACTGAGGTAAAAAGATACACAAAAAATAGAAGGACAGTATGTTGAAGTCATTGTTTAGGAAAACCCCAGTGTCAGCAAGAACTAATGGTCTAAAGATCAATTTTTGATGTAATGCTTTTGGTTCAGGGGGTAATATAATACTTGGCTGCGTGCACAAAATTAATTTAACCAGTCATGTTAAAAAATGTAATGTTGTTTTAAAGATAGATCTATTCTAGCAGATTATCAGGAAATACGATAAAACCAACATGGAGTCCTGATACCAATACTCTCATTTTGATTTTCCTAGAAGACATGGTATTAGTGCAGGAAGCTCCAAGTAAATTCCACAATTTGTGCTGGAAGTCTGATGAAATCTTTAACACTTTTTAGATTCATAAGCTAACAGTAGGTGGTTTTTTTACCTTTTCATAAATGTAATCAGTTTCAAATTCTGGATGATTTTGTCATTTAAACTTTTTAAAAAGCTTTGCAATATGCAGACATAAAGAATATTGGAGTTTTTTAAAGCACTGAAGGGCACATCCAATAAATGTTGAAGTAGGTCCTGCAATAGCTGAGATTATACACTTTGTGCTATCCAAGTGCAGGTTTAAGAATCCAGATTTGTTCTATAAAGAATTAGAAGTTAAGAGGATGAAACATCTCCAGGGTTAAGTAAAGAGCCTTTAAGAGCTAGTGAGTAGGAAATGCTTTGACTTGGAGACTCTATCACAAGTTCAAAGTTACTTTTCACATGAAATCATCCTAGGTTCACATTCCTCTCCTTCAATTTGCCACTTTTTTTGTGGCATAATGTTCATAATCAACCCCTAACACAGCCTTGTAACTATATATTCCAGTAAGTGGCAAAAATACTTAAAATGAAAATTTCTCCCTAACAAGATGCTAATGAGAATTAGGATGTATTAAGTTCTTTCTGGATCGTATTAGGTTTTGTTCCACATTGGTGCCTTTAAAGTAACTTGGTGTGAATAGCAAACTTTTGTTTGTCTGAAAAACTTAGTGCACCTGAAAGCACTTAAAAACTTTTCTTTGCCAAGATACTGTTCAGAACCAAACTCCTTTAAATATTTGCGAACAAAGTTTTAGATTACTTATATGGAGATGAAACTACATTGTGAAGCAAGATTTATAGTCTCCCTTTATTTTAGCAATACAGCTGGTTTGAACTACAGTAATTTGAGTTCAAATGTTTTGAAATGAAACATAGCATTTCTTTCTAGTTACACAGATTCTGGTGGATCCACTCTAGCAGGCTCTTGCTACAAAATTATTGCAGGCGTATCATTATTCAACTTTGTACTATGAAACTTTGTCAGCATCTGTTATTTTACCACAAAATGAAGTTGCTACTTGTAAATGCCTGCCAGGGTGGTGGGGGTTTTTTTGGGTTAGTTTGTCTGTTTGTTGAGGAGAGTGGTTGATTTGTTTTGGGTTTGGATTTTTTTTGTTTGTTTGTTTGGGTTTTGGTCTTTGGTTCTTTTTGGAGAGGGCAGTGCTTTTCATTGGTTTACTTTCAGATTTCTTTTGGGTTTTGTTTGGTTTTTTTTAAAAGCAACCCATTGAATGCAGCAGTAATTGTCATGTGATTTAATTCTAAATGCTACTAGTAATAAGATTTTGAACTAATAATTTAGTCCACTGTAAAGGAGAAAGGATTGTAAGGGAGCTCATCCTTAGCTGTGTCCATAACGTCAAGTCCTACTGTGTCTGGACTTCACTCAGTGCAGCACAGTAGTGTATGTTACATTGATTGGAGTTGGGCACACAGATGCACTATAGTCCATTAGCAAAATGAGAAATATAAAAAGAAGCAAACGGCAACTTAACAGTGAATTTATTCTGACATGTCAAGCCAGTTTCAAGAGGTTTGTAAAATGTTAGTGGGTATTTTTGCCGTTTTTTTCTTAATTATGTGTTTAGCTTAAAAAAAATCACAACAAAGCCACAAAACTAATTAACTTCAAGCCTATGACACATCTGGTAGTATTTTAGAATGTTTAGCTTTTTGAATTTCGGTGGAAATTTGCTTTTAGATTTCATGTTCAAAAAATCGTCTAGGAAATAATCTACCAATATTTTTTAGACAAGTTAGGTTTTCATCAGTGAATTTTTCTACCTTCAGTTTCAATAGGAACATCTGGCTCTTTTCCAATAATCAATATAATCTCTTGAGTTCAATTTCAAAAATCAGCTGCAGAGAGCAACAATTAGAGGTTAGTAGACTTGATAGATTTTATAAGAAGCAATTATGTCATTAACAAATTATCAAGTTATCAAGCTGTCTTATAGAGATGATAAAGAAAAAAAGCTGAAAGCTGCTGATTCTACAGGAGAAGAGATGTGTCTATGATAGGAAGAATATGTTATTAATTAAAGTGAGCTATACAGACTTAACCTTTAGAGCTTTAGTGGTGCTGACAGTCAAATACTTAATTTAATAATAAATTTTAAAAGTGAGAAATAAAGATTCTATTTTGTTACCTAAGCAAGAGTTTAGGTAGACTGTGAGAATCCAAATCTAGCATGAATGTATTGTAAACCCCTGGATTGCTATTGTCTGACAATTACTCTTGTTGAAACTGATGTACAGGAAGTTCAGTCCAAATGTGTGGAAGAATTTCTTTCATTGCCCAGAAAGGTTGTGGAGTCTCCCTCACTGAAGACATTCAAGAACAACTGTCTGGGCACAATCCTGTATCATCTGCTCTAGGATGACCCTGCTTGAGCAGGAAGATTGGGCCAGAAAACCCACTGTGGTCCCTTCCAGCCTTACCCATTCCGTGCTTCTGATATTATTTTTTACAGTCGAGTGCCTTCCATGGAGTTGCAGATTCTGAGCTGTGGGCTACTTATCTGTCTTATAATAAACAGTGTTCAGACTCCATGCTGGGATTTTGTGTGGCCAATGGATCATGAGATGTCTTGGGGGTGTTCATTTGTGCTGGTACAATGACTCTTGAAGGACTTGGGAATACTGGTTGTCTTGGGGGAGGAGTGTCACCCAATGGGACATTTTGACTGAGATTTCAGTAGGTATTTTCATCTTGTTTCTCAGTTATCCATAAATTAGTCCCTAACCATCTGAAAAGCTGGATTGGGTGCTTTCCAAGGAGATAGCATCTGGATTTAAGCCTTTGAGGTACTGCAAAGGTTTTCACTTTGAGTAATGTTCCAGCTGCACTTCTAAAGGTCAACACCTCAGCTATAAGTACCCACATTGTAAATTAGGAAAATAAGGCCTGTTCAGTTCTGTAAAAGAGGAGAGTACAGGTATGCTAACATTGGAGAGATTAGTTCCCAAGTGCTTAAATAAGTCTCCCTAAAATCCTGGGTAATGCTGTTAAGTTTAAGGAGTCACAGATGGTCTCTGTTCCTAAAACGATCTTCCAAGCTATCCTCAATGGCTCTTCAAGTACTTTTTCCCCTCTTTGCTCTGCATGCTGTACTCTTGTACTCTGTCCAAAAGTGTTCATCTTTCCTGCTTGCAAGTGAACAAAAAAACCTTTCTGAATTTTGGATTACACCCCTAATTTTACTGTTGGATCTGTTTCCCAATGCAGTTATTAAATGCTGATAAGCTTTTTAAGGAAAGCCAACAAATGTAATCACCATTGTATTTACTATGCCAGAAATAACCTAGAAGAGCCAAACTGACTTTATTTCATTCATTTGTGCCTTCTCTTCCACATTCTTCTATTTTTTTTTTTTTTTAAAGCCACCAACAAAGCTTTCAGTCTTATTTTATACGTGAGATGCTGTTGAGATGCTTGTGACTATTTAGAGGCAGGAGAATCTCCGTGCAAGAAACAGGAAATTTTGATATTTGATTTTTCTTACTAGTTTGCTCACTTCCTCAGAAATACATAAAGTTCTAACTTTTTGGCCAACAAACTGTTTATACTACTAATAAAGTAACAGAGAAAGCACTATTATTTTGATTCAGGCTGAAACAGACTGCCTATGTTTACATAAGAAAATGCACTTTTTCTTCACCTTCTAGGGTATAAACTGCAAAGGTGTACAAAATGATCTAACAAGTTATGCAAAAAGTGATTTAAAAAAAGTAAAAATCTTACCTATTCCTTGTACAATGTGAGAGATATGAAGCAACAACAGATGCTTGGAAATCATTTTTGAATATTTTCCCACTACTCTAAAGTGTGTATAGGACTAGTGTGGGTCCAAATAACTCACTACATGCAAATGAAATTGGTCAAAAAATTAGAAATCGTTGCATTGTGTATAGCAAAAGTCATAGAGGAACATAAAAATACAAAACTACAATAGAAAGGCAGTTTTATCTTGACTGTTTTAGTGCAAGATTTATTGGTTTGACAAGCAGAATTGACTAAAGGTGTGTATTCGCTGTACAAATTCATGCACTTTAATGAGTACGGTAGGTCTTTCAGTCTCTGTCAACAGTAGAAATTAAATCAGTTTCAGATACAGTATGGAAAAACAAATCATGAATTTGCCATACTTTTTTATATCCCAGGATATGTATGTCATGTCATTAAAAAAAACCATGCAGACATCTGTAATCAGAGCTGTGTTAAGCTCTTTAATAGAATTCATATGTAGCTTTAAAGGTAACGAGAGAAGGAAATGACAAAGGTATCATTTATACAATGGGAAATGCCAGTTTCCAGCCCAGGACTATACAGAAAGAAGGAGCAGGAAAATAGGGAAATCCATTTAAGGTGTAAAACGAACAAAATGTTGAAAATACTTGGTCTAAATGGCTAACATCACTTACTCAACTGAAGCAGGAAAATTGTGTCTTTAAAAAATCTTCAGGCTATGTCATAGTTTGGGTAGATGACAGGGGCAAGCTAAAGAATGGCTGAGCCACTACTTCTTACAGCTAAGAAATGCATTTGCACATTTTTGTACTTTTGAAAATTTATTTTATTATCTCAGGTTATGTAATCAAGGGATGTAACAGAAAAGTTGATTATATAGCTGTTCCTATAGATTTGGCAATACTTGTAATTCAGGTTCTGAGCAGTTGAAGCAGATGGCTGAGCCTTGAAGGACTAAAGATATCCATGGCACAACTCAATGCTCTTGTATTGAACTTCATTGGTCTTTATTCTAAAAGCTGGGAATCCAACTCACTGAAGGAAGGAGAGATGGCCTAAATGAGAGTATCACAGGATAATTCTTCAGTGTACTCAAGAACAGCCTAATTCTTTTCCAGAGCCCAGATTCCATATAAGGAAACACTGCTTTGCAGTTCATTTTTTCTGTCTTTCTCACTTCTAATTCAACTAAATTTCATAGCACTACACATCTTTAAGATCTTAAAGATGTTTTTATTTACCACTGATTTTTTTTTAATTTATACTTAATTGGGGGTTTTTTTCTTACTTTTAGAAATGTTATTCTTCTAATTTTAATGCATTAAAACTTTTAAACATTTTCCAGTAATACTACATGTGTGTTATGTGTCGTAAATTATTCATTCATGACAAATATATGTTACAGCTAATTTGCAGTAAAATTACAAGTATTTATCTAACTTCAAAAAGTATTAAGGCTACTTAATCTTTGAGTGACATCAATATGGACCCAATTAGCACAGTTTTCAGCCACTTCATAATTCAAGAGAATGTGATCATTCAGCTGTAAGCATATTTGACAGAAACTCCATAGTCATCAAGGTAAAAGCTTGCAAGATCACCCAGTAGGATGGAGAAGCTGTCATTCTCTCATCAGTGCTGTTGAATACTAATGTCAAGGTCAGAAGAGTGTAATTTTAGGCTGCCAAAATATTGTTGAATTTGATCAGCTAGGAATGTTTAAAAAGAAAGTAACAACATAAAAAATTATATACAACTTTGATATGATAGCTGCAAAGTTTCAGGTGCTCCCCCACTGCAAATGTTCTCAGTTATGTACTGCTTTGATTGGCACTTTCATATGCATTTTTTCCTAATTGTAACATTTTTTAAAATAGCATCCTCCTTGTCTAACATAAAAATTACAACTGATATATATATTTTACAAATTCTGAGTGTAATTTTTAAATGCTGATGTGAGAGACTTTTGTATTCAAAATATATCACAGTTAGGGGGAAGATTTGAATGTAAAAATATCTGAGTGCTTATTTTAGACAACAAATTGTCCCATATAGTAAAATGATAGATTTGTCATGACTCACAGTTTTCATTTACATACCATGATCTTGGTACATGGAGATTCGTACTGCTGGCTCCATCTAATAAGCACACGTAGACTGGGTGGACCCATGTTGTTCTCAAAGTGTCTTCTGAATCATAAAAGGATGAGAGGCAATGACTGCAGATTTCAAGACTAAAAATTAGGAGAAAAGAGTTTCACAGTGAGGACGGTTAATAATTTCAGTAGGCTGTTCATAGATGCTATTAATTTTTTATCCTGGGAGATGCTCAGAACCCTGTTTGTTCACAAAATGTCTTAAGCAAACCAGACCTAAGCTGTCTCTGTGTAGGTCCAATTTGATGACCTCCAGACTTTGCTGCTTTTTTCCAACCTACAGTATTTCATCACTCTCTCATTTCCCTTTTGATAAAACAATTGTTTATGTAATTTATATAAGATTTTTAAAGGTATCAAATAAGAGTATAATTTTGAAAATACTTGGAGGCTTCTGTAATCCTTAGTTTTGAAAGATATTTATAGACTTGAAAGTCACTCCTTTTGTGAAAGAGTAAATCTCTTCCATGTCACCCTTCAGGAAACTGAGTTTGAATCCTCAAGTTGGCACTACGTCCTTGTTCCTACCAACAGCTACTCGTTACTAATGGCTTCACTTGCTCCTCTGTCCAAATAGAAGAGTCCCCAAATGAATGAGCTAAATCCATGCAATAATACTGCTGTAGTAATTTTTTTTTTTTTTTTGCATAATTATAACATGAATTTGGTGGCAGAACATTCTTAATAGAGAAGATACAGGAAAACAAAATAAAGCAACCTCACATTTTCCTATCAAGTAGGTAGTTTTTTTGGGGTTTTTTTAGTTCAGTTTCGGGTTTTTATTTAAGGGCTTTTTGGCTTTGATTGATTTTACATTACATGAATATGTCAATGAGCACTAGCAAAAAGTGCCTCAGTAGGATTGCTTTTCAGATCCAGATACATCTTTGAAAGATGTCTAAAATGACATGTTTGCAGTAAAATATACATGGCCGGGTGAACTTTTCTGCTCTTATCTTGCGCCTCAGTAATTTTAAAACAGAAACCAAAGCCTTTGTTCTGATAAACCAGACATCTTTCTAAAATATATTTAATAAAATGAAATATTCAAAGATTCCAAAGAGCAAGTATACATATAGTAAATGTGTTCTTTTTCTCCTGTGCATGGTTAACTTTCATTCATATTAATGGGGTTAGGAACATGCTTCAAGCAGAGAAGACTATAATTTTTAAAACTTGTCTGTTGAGCATTTGGTTTAGTTAAATTTATGTTGTCTTTTTACTACAGGAGGGAAAATAATTTTTTGGAAGGTAATGTTTCTTTTGAGTTTAACTCTTTTATAAATATCCTTATCTCTGAATTCACTAGTGAATATTTTGAGAAATACTGTAGAGCCTTGAGAATATTTGAGAAAAGATAACTCTATGTCATTTTCCTAATTAAATTATTTTTTAGTGGTATTCTGAATATTGGATAGGAATCAAGGTAATTGTCACTGACAACCACTCTATCAGAAAGACAAATTCTCACATGGTTTGTGAGACAGTCTCAGAAGTATGGGTTTGTAACAGCCAATGCATATGTGGTACTGCTTTCAAATGCACTTGGATGTTTAGATGAGTTGAGGGATAAGAAAACTATGACTCAAAGGACTCTGTTTTGTTGAAAATGTAATAAAATTGCTATATCCACATAGTTTCAATTCACAGTATCTTAATAGGATTCTATAATTACTCTAAATTCCTTGTTTTCTGCAGTAAAGCTCTTTGGTACAAAGAAATGACTTCATAAAAGCCTGGCACCATGCAGTGGCCTTTTTTTAGTTCAAGAATCCTAGCTGGTCTCAGAAATGGTGATACTCCAGAGTAAGGAATTTATTAAAATAAATTAAAAGTGTACCTCATTTGTATGAATTCAATGCTTTCATTCTTAAAGTGTTTGTTAATAAGATAATCTCTGTACTGAATAAAATAAATAATCAAAATATATGGAATCACTGCAGTATAAATTCTGAAATTTTCCAGTTTTCACACTCTGTGAATGTAGTACCTTTACAGAGTGCTTGATAGCAAAGTGGTCTTACATTTTAATGGCTACAAACATGCCCTTGAACTCTATAGTGCATGTCTGAAATTTGTGGCATACATGCATTTCCTTTATGAATCTGGTTGGGATTGCACATGTGTCAATCTTTAACATTTGTGTAAATGCATGTAGTTTTCACTGTTCAAATATGTTTTCATATATTTAGTTCACCTTTTCAGTCCAGTGGAAAGAAGTATGATGTAAGTTTTTATTCTGGTTCTGGAGATTAACATGTATCAAAAAGATTCCATTGATTTCAGTTTGTTTTCGGTAATTTAAGATTGCTGTTACCTTCCTGAAAATCTGAGGTGGTTAAACATACAGCATGGATGATGCATACCATGACCCTTTGGCACAGAATAACTGGTAGTGGCTGTTTATATGTGCAATAAAATCGTGATCAATCTCTGACACTTACTACAGACTTCCTGCTGCTTAGAAATGTGTACTGTAATAGCATTTGTATGTTTTCTGTTCCCTTAAGAGTTCAGTATGCTGCTTCACAGGAGCAAAGAAAATTAGAAATAACATCGCAGACACTGTGATAGGAATAAATAAAATAGCAATTTGTAAACTCTTCCAGACAGAGCTTTACAAATAAATGCAGGAGTCTCTGTGTAGAGGTGTAATGTAAATATAACTTCAGTAGGGATTATGTTTATCTGTTATGTGTATAAACACAGTTCTTTCATTTTATACTTTACTGTTTATATTGTAAGAACTTGACCTTTTTCTTTCTTACCAATAACTAGCCCACAAGAGACACCACTTAGTACAGTCGTTGAAGTTGAAATTAATANCTTGGAAGACTAAAATTCATTAATCATTTTGTGAAAGATAAGTTTCTGAATTTTAATAGGACAATAATGGGTAAAAATGACCAGATTGTCATTGATTTTACCTTTTCACTGTCGCGGACAGTTAATATTTTTCTGGGCTATGTGAATATAAAAAAACCAAAAAAGAACCCCAGATGTAGAGACCATACAACCATTTTAGAACAGAAAAAACCAAACCACCACATTCTAATATCTGTACAAATTAAACTACAGGAACCATGTTGTATGGTTCTCATATTCCATCACCTACTTTTCCTGACATTTCATAGAGATACAAAGCTGATTATATGCACTGTAGAAAAGCATGTATTCTTTACTTAAGTCATTTAAATAGAATGAATAATTTCTGTTCTTACTAATAGGTTATGTCTGAAATCCTGATAAAATTTGAGTTACTGAAAGCTTCAATTTATTTTTAATGAGTAGAGGATTTTAATGGGTGAGAGGATACTTATGTGAAATATAACATGGGTGTCCGAGGAATATCTAATTATTATATCTAGTTTCATATCTAGTCTGAAATCTGTGGATGCCTGTGGGGAAGAATTTTATATGCATGGTGCAGGTGAAGAGTTGTGTGTTACACGCGCTAGTTTTTCTTACCTTTTGGTCCCATAATTGCTCTTTTTATTTTTTTTCCCTTAGCTAACACAGTGTTTGGAATTTATATCTGTTTAAATTTGTAGAAAATTTAAAGTATGTGCACAAAATACCATTCCAAGGTATTATGCCAGTATTTTAGTTGTAAATAAATCTCACACCAAAAAAGTTAACTGCTGTAATTATGATGAATAGGCACATAATTTGAAATTGAATAAGCTTTTGAAGTATAGACAATGTTCCTGTAGTAATTCCTTCATGCAAATTATTTTAGTCAGTATACACTGTGTTCCAATGTGATACACAAAAAGCCATTTATGGAAAATATTTGATACTTTCTCCATCTTAATAATGTGATTTCCATGCAACTGAAGTTTAAGAAATGGCTTGGTATTGGGTTACATTGCTAAAAAGGGAAGTTTGTGCAGGGGATATCTTTGGTCTCTCTTTTTAATCTCCTTTTGAATTCCATGCTTCATAAAAAATTGTCATGTTCTTGACCCTAAAAATTAACATTATCATATTAGGAAATATTAACTAACCTCTACTAGCATAATTTAACTGCATGAATCCAGCACACATAGAATCATGGAATGGAATCATTGAGGTTGAAGAAGACCTCCGAGATCACCATTCCAACCAAACCATATCACCAAGTACCACATCCAGTGTTTTTGACCACTTCCAGGCCATGAGACTTTACCACTTCCCTGGGGAGTGCATTTGCCTTGAACACTCTTTCAGTGAAGGATTTGTTTCTTAGATCCAAGCTGAACCTTGCCTGGTACCACTAGAGGCCATTTCCTCTTGTCCTGTCACTGGTTGCCACTAGAAGAGGCTGATCCCCAACTCACTATAATCTCCTTTCAGGAATTCGTAGAGACCAGTAAGATCTCCCCTGAGCCACCTTTTCTCCAGGCTAAATAACCACCGTTCCTTATGTTTCAGACCCTAATACTTCTTTTACTAAAGAAGTACCTTCACTATTCAATGTATATATAGCCCATGGGCGCTCATTGAATTATTCATATCAAGATCATATTCATTCCTTGTTTCTATACATTGGAGTACTTCCTAACTCTTACTGTTTTCCATTCATGCTTTATGAGGAAGGGGGAAGTGTCCTTTTTCTGATACAAGCCTAATTATTGTCATCCCTGATTGATCATGTCATACTCTCACTAAAGTATAATGCATTCTGGAGAGGCTCCTATAGTGAAACAACCATACATTCCCATGTTGCTTTTGTTTTATTTATTAAGTAACACTTTACAAAGTGCCTTCTACCATTGCACATTAGCACTGGTTTCCGGGCTTTTAGGGAGTAAGATGTTGCTCGTGGCAAATATTTCTTGGTTTAAAATTAATATAAAGTGACTATGATTGAAACAGAACTCAAAGTTTGCACCTGCTAATATGAGGTTATCAAATTAAAATGTGCATGTTCCATAATACCTTTTACCTACAATTGTTTCCAAAAACACAGTGAAATTCTTCCAAACTGTATTTTTTGCACTTGCAGCAATGTGCCATCTTGAATAGATAAACCATGCATATGTGACTACTGTTAATTTAAAAGCAGCAAAGTTAGATGAAAGTAACAAAATGGGTAAATCCAAAATTAATTTATGAACTGACTTAAAGACAGTCTTAACTGGCCCATTTCAGTCAATGAAAAAGCTTTTTAGAAATTACCAGTTTACATGTTGAAGGGGAAGGAAAATCTCACTTGAACCTGCATGTTCTCTTCTTTCCTGCAAGTGCCTTAATTGTAACACCTTCAGACATTGCCTTTGTTGGTGTATTTCCACTTTCTATGCAATATATATATATATACATTAGCATAGTAATTAGAACTTGGGTTTCTCATGTGAATTGCTTCAACAGACAGGGAATAGAATAATTTTTACTGTCTCTGTCTCATTGAGTATATGAATATTTATTAAAAGTTATAAGAAGTTTCATCAGGAGAGACAGAAACATACCTATCAACAAAATGCCTCTAGTAATAAAGATAAGAGTTTTCTGGAAAATAGGGGTTAAATAGTCTTCAGGTGAAGCTGAAATGCAAAGGTAAGATTTCCATAGAATTGCTGATTGTTCAAAGAACTCTGTTATTAAGCAAAAAGTGAGGAACATATTACTGGATTTTTTTTCTCCTTGTTTTCTGTGTTTGGTATAAGTGTTAAAGTTTACTGTATCAACAAAAGAAATGAGAAGAAAAATATTCATTTGATTTTCTTTCAGATGCCACTCACAGAATTTGGAAAATCATTTGCACAGTTCCCTTGTCTCAATAGATACTGACTTCCTCAGTTGTTTGTAAGGAATAGTCCTCTACCGAGTGAAAAACACAGCATAAATTAAATTGGAACATTTAAGCTAACAGGTAAAGAAGGTGTCTTTAATAATGCCACAGCATCAGAAATTAGTTTCACAAGCTTTTAAACAAAATTGATCTTAACATTATGGATACCCTTTCAAAAGTAGAGACTGTTTTCAGATCATTTTTATGGTGCAGTATTCTTATCCCATGTTATTTAGCATAGTTTAGGCCAGTTGTATTGGCAGCAAACTGCATAATGCAGTTTCTTTTTTCCTGTTGCTTTTTAGACCAAGGTAAGATCAGGTGTATCATAGTGGCTTGCTTTATTCTGGACCCTTATAATTTTTGGGTTGAGTTGTAGATGGAACTTGGTGTAACCCTTTGATGGTACAAAAAACCCCACACAATTATGTTCTTGATCAACAAGCAATAAATAGAGAAAACTCAAAGAATGAAAAAGACAAGAGAGTAAAGAGGATTTTTTATTTTTTAAGGTATGTATTGTACATTTTTCCTTTACACATGTACAGCAATTGGAAAGGTGATTTCTGATAGCTCATGGGTCATATACCTGAAAGCAACGACTGCGACTAAGTCAAAAATCTGGCAAGGTCTTTTCTTTGATAGGAGGAGACATTTTTCCCTAAAAAATAAAATAAAACAAAAGTAAAAGTATGGGTACTTACAGAGGAATATTCAAAAGCACTTCTAAAGTCCTAGGGGAGAAGAAGATCTGTAAAAATGATTAATGATTATCAGGCATAAAATAAGTGTTTTTAAGCTCTGTCAACTTTGCTTTTCTAATGAGGACTTAACTGCTCCCCAACTAAAGCCTTTATCCAAGCTGTGTTTTGTATTTCATTTAATCAATGCTTTGTATAGAGACAGTTACCATCATCATAACCTTTCAGTTCTTGTGTTTTGGCATCTTGCAGATTTTGTATGCAAGCTGAGGGCTCAAGGGAAGCACATTTTTACTGAAATGTCCAAGTACAATTTAATGTGTGATGTAGGGTTATAGAACTCCTCTCAGACTTGCTTATTGTTGCAAAGAGAGCCTTTGTAATTACTAGAGGATTATGGCAGAATATGAAAGACCTTGAAAGCGGCTTTCGTGAAGATCAGGAATGTGTTCTGCACAACCTCTGAAACAATCAGCTAGAGTAGTGAAGCAGAAGTATCTCAAAATGTGAAGAGTTCACTGAAAAGGTCCTGATAAAAACACCCAATTAAAGAAATAAAAACTGATATTTAAGATTGTGAAAGGTTCTCACTTTGGTAAGAAAAAAGAGCCTTAGGAGGACTGGAAATGAGTTGACAATACAAATACAGTGGCTTCTTCCCCTTTTCTCAGCAACAAAAGTAATAAAATTTGAGTTTCATGTTACATAATTAAGAAGAATGGAATTGAAGTTAGTTGTGCTGTTACACTGCCTAAATTATTATGCGAGATTGAGACCAATAACCCGGGAATAATTGAGTTTCTTTTTTTTGAGGCTGATAAATCAGTGAAAAATTTTGGGTAAGAGTATGGTGAAAAGACCAAACTGTCTTATTATATTAGTTTTCTGTTCTTAATTAGGTTTTTTAATCTAATTATTTGTTTAGTCACAGAAGATCACTGTATGGTTTTTAAACTAATTTCTCACCAAAAAAGCCTGCGTATTTTTATTCTGAGCTGTACATTTTTACTTTGTCCTTCTCTATTTCAGAGTTAAAAAACAAAAAAAAGCTACACAATGCTAAAAATAGTCTGCCTAAGTGTTGTTAGTATGATTTTTGTTGATGTATGGGGTTTTTATTTGGGATAAAATCTTATGCCCAATCCTGTCATGGAGGATTCAGCCATAAACTTTCTTTTCTATGATGAAAGCTGCCTTGCCTGGCACTGAGTTTTCCATTAATGCTTTTTTTTCTCAGTGATGCTAGAGTTGAAGCAAGTATAGGTGAATTATCATTCAGGAGTGAGCAGGTAGAAAAATCATACAGTGCTTTTGGAAAACTACATCTGTGAATTTAACTAATACAGGTGTGAACTGAGTTTTTTTACAGAAGTAATTAGAAAAACTTGAATCATTTTCAGTTTGCTTACATATTAAAGGCATTAAGATATTTTCACTTTATGAGTATTTCTGAATAACATGATGAGAAAAAAAAATTGATATGCTTTGTTTGGTGTTTTTTCTACAGTTTGATCCATAATATATTAAAAAATATTTGAAGCCCACTTAGCAATATTTTTCTTTTGTAAAAGACTTGTTATGTAGATAAACCAAAATTCTACAAGTGTGTCAGGTTGTCCTTTATGTGAAAGTACCTTTAGACTACTGAATATTTATAAGCAGCCTGGTATGATAGCCAAGAAAACCCAAATAACAATTCCCACTATTACCAGCACTGACACCTGCTCCAAATGTCAGTCATAAGAGGATGATCTTCCCCATAATACCTTGTGTTTATATATCTGAGATAAAACCAACATGAATGTTACTAGTATACTGCACTTTTCAATAATTCTTCATTTTACAGAGCTAAAATACTCTTGTAATGCAGATTTATATTAAGATTATTTTATTTTTGAGTAGGTTGAAAATTAAGAATTTCCAGCACTAAAACTTTATTCCCCCTCCCCCAAGATATTTAATTTAAAAACGTATGAACTTCTTACCTGGAAAAGCTGTTTCACTTTTTTGGAAGTGCTGGGGGGAGAATGTAACATGGGAATCATAAAGTTAGACTTCCCACAAGAAACAAAAATTATCCAAATGAGTAT
>VXBB01003788.1:507566-585433 GCA_013399915.1 Illadopsis cleaveri | reverse complement strand
AAACCCCAAAAAAACCCACCAAATATAAAACCCTAAAAAACCCCAAAGTGAAACTCCTTCAAACATGAGAACATTCCCTGGCTTATTTTTCTCAAAACCAAGGAAAATCTCAGGAATGAAAAATGAAAATAGGAAATAATAAATAAAACAGCTTAAATTATGCTTTTCTCTGACAAAAAAAAAAAAAAAAGTGAAGCACATACAGAATTGTAATTATTTGTTTCTCATAAGTAAGAAATTTTAAAAAAATTATTACTTACCTTAGCATTAAATGATCAGGTGCCTCTACTTTTTTGCTTCAGGGCCTGTGTTGCTGTGTTGTGGACGTGATAGAGCTTTATATATTTCTCTGGTTTCACGGCATTTAATAGATCAAGTTATTCTCCAATTAAATGAACAATACTTTCCAAAATGAGTTTCCAATGCCATAAATATTTAACAGTTGGAATAATAACACTCAGTTCTTGAGTTAGATTACTTTTCATTTACGGACTACTGAAATACGTTGAACCACACAGATCTTTATTTTATGTGAAATTATGCTTAGATTCTACAGGAATGCACATTTACTTTAAAAAGTCTTGCTCAAAAAGTAAATTCTTCCAGTCTCTGACAGGAAAGTGGGAATATATGACAAATGCAACTTTATAAAATATTTCTAACTAAATCTTTTAAAGAGGTTTATATAAAGCAGACAAATAGTCACCCTTTCTAGAATCGATATACTGCAGTTAAAATCATGAATATTTTTCTTTTGTACTTGCACTTTTTTATTTTTTCCTTTAAAAGTGGGGCAAAATCCACATTCACCTTGAGTGTAGAACTGAATCTTTCTATCACATATTCCCTGCCTGGATGTCACACTAAGGCCACTTAAGTCACTTCAGAACCAGTCAGAGATGTTCAGAAACACTTCCTCTGAGTGCTTTAATTGTTCATCAAGACCTAACCCTTTGAACATTGCTTTAAGGCATATTGGCTCTGCTCTTGAGTCACTGAAGCAAAATTGGAGCATCTGGATGCAGTGTCAAAATAGCCGAGGGAGCTGCAGTGCAGCACCCAAGTGGATAATCTCAACACAGAATACAAACACTGCATTAGCGATCGCCGGAAGGCTACAGTTCATCTTCCTCTGAAATACAATACAAGAAAAGTTAAAGGATGATACTTTTTCCTTTGTATCTTCTGTTGTGTGAACAAAGAATCAAGCTGTGTTTTGATGTTTTGTCAAGTGTTTGGCAGCATTTTCAATCCTTGTTTGCTCTTCTAATCCACTGATTTTTCTTTTCTTTGGACAAAGCAATGAATGTTTTTTACAGTTTATGCTGTATTGGAGATGTTTGTGCAAAAGAAGGAATCCAGTCAATGACGTTGGCTTTGAATTAAAATATTGAATCAAAGTAGAGGAAGAATAAGTATGATAATATTTTAGTTGCCTATTAGTACTATAACATCTAATTACACTCTTTACTTGTACATAATTTTTTATAATTCTGTGACCTTTGTGAAATAATACTTCTTTTGCTTTGTTTGCTCTCACAGATGGCAGCAAAATTGCATTCAATTGATTGAAAAGAGCATTGTAAGTAACTCTTTTTGTTTCCCCTGTTGAATTAGGCATCACATTGTATTTTTCTAAATCCACTAAAATTTTATCTTATAGATAAAACTGTGTTCTTCCTTGAAAACTGGTGAACAATTAATACTCTGTGAGAGCCTGTGAGACATCTGGCATGTGGCTACCGATACAATTCCCAAGCCAGATTTCTTTTGCCATCGGCAAGAATAGTTTATGTGAGGCTTAGGCCAGCAGGTCAAGAAATATAAATGCAGAAGCATGCTAAACATACCACCTGACATCAGGCTTTGCCTGGAACATGGTTGATCTGTAGAGTGCACAGCAGAATGAATATTGGAGTGCAAAACTGGGGCACAGCAGCATAAATAGTCTGTTTCCTGACTTCCTGTTTTTCTGACCATTCATCTAGGATTTTATTTATATGTGTGTATAAGTGAAACTAAATACAAACAGAAGCATAAGACTGATTTGAAGATTTGGTAGTTTTATTTAATTCAGATTGCATTATTGATATGTATGTGCATAGAAGTTGAACATATCGTAAAATAATTTGTTCAATGATACTAAAAAAAACCCCTCTGCTAAACACTCTGCCTCACACTACTATTTGAACTATTCACACTACTCTTCCAAAAATATTAACAAAATATATTCCATTTGGAACATGTCAAGTAAATGGGTAACACTTTTTCTAGCATGTCTAGCTATCATTAATTTAGTTAGTATTCATTGTAATTACACTCATCATAATGAATTCATTTAGTATTAATGTGAATATTATACAACTTTTTAGACAATCCATTATAATTCAGTAATAATTAATGTACATACTAAATGAAGTGTTACTACTTATTGCTATGATAAAGCCATGTTGTTTCATTTGAAAAGCTTTAGACAAAGTTGCATTTAATCTCATTGGTATTCCAATTGTTGCCAGGAGATATTCTTCAATAGCAAAGGGCAATTCTCCTTGGGAGACTTGTTAACTTTTCAGAGAGATTCCATGTTTACACTTGTCTACTGATTCACTTATAAGATACTAGCATTTGAAGCAAGATACTTCATGGACATGATAATGCAAAAAACTCATTGAACTAAATGAGTGAAAAAGCATGAAAAATTTCTGACATTTCAGAAATCCATTTTAGTATGCAATTAAAGATGCCTGAGTTTATAAGTGAAGTCCTGTAGCACTTACATTATATGATTCTTCTTCCCTTCTACCCTCACAGAGTAATCCAAAACTGAGAAGCAAGTATTTTAAATGTATCACACATCAACAGGATTAGGCACCCCAAAGGTATCCATGTCCACTTCAGGAAGCTGCCTAAGGGTAATGACTAGGGGAAACACAGCAAAAGAAGAATGCCTATATTGGATTAGGGTAAGAATTGTCTGGACAGCATCCTGTCTCTGGGCAGTAATTATAAATATATGCCCAGGGAAGGGTAAGAGCTAGAACTAGATTCCCTAGCCTCAAGCAGTTTTACCTGAGGAAATTTCATCAGATGTATGTGCTTTCTAAAGATTAAGATTTTGTTGTATTTTGGTTCCCTGCATCTATTCCTACAAACCTGTTCAAGTCTTAGAACAGATATGAGTTGCATGGGTCTGCTACCCTGTTTGTTTAGTGCATGAAGAACTTTTTTGTTGTTTTGAATGTGATTTCGTCTATCCTAATTTGAATCCACATTGCATTGGATTTGACTGAGCTATAAGCAATCCATTCCCTTTTTGCCTTCAATGATTTGTGAGCTTCATCTATATCCTTCTTTGGAGAGCATATTTTCAAGAGAAGTATCCTACTCTGTATAGAAGTTGTTCATCTTTCATGCCCTGTTTTGGATTTTGCATGCTGCTTGTGGCTTTCGAAGTGTGGGAAGTTCTTAGGTTTATACTATTTCAAAATCATTCCCTCAGCTTTTCCTTCTTTGTTTCTTACTGAATACCAATATTGAATGGTTATCCAGCTATAGGCTCATTTCTCCAAGGTGACTGTCAACTCCAGGTCCACTATGTTAAATTTCCCACCTTCCCTCAGCCTCTCTTGTGTATCACTTTACATTTAATTTGCAGGGCATTTATTCTGCCATTGTTTTGCCTTGTCACTCAGGCTTGTGAGTACAGAATTTCTGGAATTCTATGCTGTCTGTCCTTGTCCTGGCTAACCCAAATAACTCCAGTCAGGAACATTTGTCAACAACCTCATCCTTCTCCCCAGATATTTATGGGTGTTGAACAGCACACGCCCTAGAAAAGCTATTTGAAAAAGTCTCACGGCAATGTATCTCAATTTCAGGAACTGGATCTTTACTTCTAACTCTCTACTGCTTTGCTTTTAATTTTCTTTCTCAGTTATACATGCCTGCCTTCTTACTTGCTTACTTTTTATAGTAACCTTTGTTGAGAAACTCTAGGAAAAACCTTCTGCAAATCCAAGGTAGACTCCTACCAAGCGACTCCAAGCAACCAAATCACTTTTAGAAACACTGTTTTGTCTTTTAGGGATGAATTCTGTTTCTGACTATCTTGAGAGGTGGCAAAAAAATTTAAAAGTTTCTATGACAAAATTAACAGCATCTGAATTTTTTGTTGAAAAAAATGACAATTTTTAGGAACAATTCAATGCATTGTATTTCACACATACTTTGGGGGAATTCCCTGTGTGGTTTGTACTACTGCTTATTTGGTGGCACAAATAGAAGTGCAGTCTAGGCTCACTCCTACGTTTCCAATATGGACTAGCTGAGATATATAATGGGAAGGCTTTTCTTTTTAATCTGATGCGTTAATCTGTATTTTTTCAGGAAATAATGCTGTCTCTCTTTTTTTTTTTTTTAAGAGATAGATGGTATTTGCTCATCTTGTTTCTGTACATTTGAAGATTGCATGTCACCCTAGCATTTGTTCAATTGGTGCATTATTCTTTCGACTTTTGTGACCTTTTAAGGCCTTTGTTCATATTCACAGTTTTTCTTTGCATGACTGATACTGATGTTTCCCTTTCTAAGTACCTTCATGATGGCCATTCTGGAGCTGTCCTTGAGGGAAATGGGATTAGTTCAGTGGAGATTGGTCTCTCAGTGGTACATCTGGTTCTTATTCTACAATAGAAAGATGGAGAAATGCCTGTGCCTGAATACTCATGAAGAGTTTTCTCATGGAAATATATGAATTCAGCTCTTAATCCAAATTAAATATCTTTAAACTGTGGTAGTCTTGAATCAATTTAATTTAAAGAAATTCTAAGGAACCAAGTTCTGGCTGGGATCCCAGCAAGGAGGATCAGATTGCAAGTTGCATGTTGTGCGCCCAGTGCTTGAACATTCTTAGGAATTGCATCGTATTGCTTTCACTTAAGCTTTGCTTTTCAAGATTGTGACCTATCTCAGGAAAGAATTAAAAAATAAGTGCCTAAAGACGCACTTTCTAAGAGATATGAAATATTCCACACTTCAGCCCAGAGCCCTTTTCTGTAGTGTTGTTGAAGCTCTCAGAAAAATAGTATTTACAATGAGAACCTTTAACAACCTTTTACCATGTTTGCTGGCAGGCACTGATGTAATGCTAATATGACAGCTAAGATTTTAGTGAGTGACCCTTTTATTTCTCTAAGAGAAGTGTTACACATTCTGAAAACCAGACAGATTTTTCTGGCCAGTGTCTCCTCACATTTGTGCCAGTAGGGATTTGCTGACTACCCAAATTATCTTTCGCAGGATAGCACATGTCTATCTAATATAGAAATGTTTCTCATCCTTTTTGACATTTGTCTAAATAGTCATACTTTTTAAAAGAAATAAAACAGATTTTGTTGTTGTTAATAAATGGCTATGTAATGTTCCCCCCAAAACTGCCAGACATATAATGCAAGACACCTATTTAGGATGAGCTTGCATTCTAGCAAGTCTAATTATATTTCCTACAACATACATTCAGAATTGGCAGTAGAAACTTCTCAGGAAAATAAAAAAAAAAGTGAAAATACAATATTATAATCTCAATAACTTTTAGAATGTTAGAAGTGCTGATACATTAAACTAAGCTCCATTGTATTTCAACAACAACTGTATGAAAAGTGTGTTTCTTTGTTTTTTCTAGTAAGGCCTATTTCTGTATCTAGACATATAAACTGTGTTATTTAACCATACCTGTGGTCAGACAGTAATTGCTGTCTTTCATACCAGATCTCTACTTTTTGTGTAGTTCATACTAATAGAGATTTTAAGATCTGAAACTTTTATCCTTTTAATTTATATGTAATTTTGTATTTTTGAAGTGCATAATTGCAGGGTTTTTTATGCCTTTGCCATTTCTTTAACCTGTGTTGTAGTAGTTTAGTATGGTGGGAATTGTATTAAAGGAAATCATTATGTAGAATCTGAATGGAAGAAAGTGGAAAAAGTAGAAATATAGTGCAACTATATTTCTGACTTTATTGAACAAGAAATGTAGCTTTGCTTCTTGGCTTGTGTGTTCCAAAGGTCATGCATTTGGGTCAAAGCAGAATTTACTAGCAGTAATTTCTGAGGTTTGGGAGCAAAATTCTAAAATCTTCTCTATTTTCCACACTAGCCTTTAAATATCTTAATTGAGTAAATTGAACTTCTGGACCTCTTTTATTATACATCCACCAGTTATATTAATGTGTTTCTATTAAAAGTGATCAGTTCATTCTCATATTGAGATGTCAGGCAGAAGTCAGTTATAGGGCCACAGAAAATGGAGAACTATAGTTAAATATCCTTATATACTTACAGGTAGAGCAATTTATTATTATGAATTAGAATCCATTTATATTTCCAAAGTTCTTGCACCTTTAAGAGATGCAGATTAAATTTCCCCTTTGAATGAAAACTGAGATTTTGAAGTCCTGTTTTATTTCACCTTAAAATGACTTTTCAGTTAGACAGTGATTTGTGCGTGACTCTTCTATGATTTTGCTGTGTTACGTTTTTCAGAAAAAGTAAATAATTTTCTGGTTTCCTATTTGAGTCAAAGTAGACAGATTATTCCTACTATTTTCACCAATATCATCTATATCATGTCTTAATTCCTCAACGGAGTGTCTGAAGTCGGTACTTTAGGTAGTCAAAACTACCCTGTTTCCTGTGTTTAAAAACTCTGCCGATTTTTCTCTTTTGAAATTTTAAGAATTGTTCATTGAGCTAAACATTTTTGATAGAGATGGTGGTGGAAGTAATCCATTGATCTTGGAATGGCTATGGTTCTTCCCTGTTTTTTCAGTTACGTTCCTCATCAGGAGAGATTGTGACCACAAATGTTTCATTTGGTGTCAAATTCCCCCGGTATTAAACTCCTACAACAGTACTCACCAAATTCTCCCATTACTAAGTTACTGCAACACTACTAGTTCAAGCCCCAGGTCATTATGAAACTGTTACTTTTGCCTTGATGAGATAAGGTATCCTGAGCTATGGATACAGTAAAATTCCTGTTGGTATTACAGCTTGCTTCCATTATCTGAAAGGCTTTTTTTTTTACACTTAGGTTTAGCTTATCTAGTTTTGTGATTTGGAAATTAAAAGATCTACCAGAATTTTTGATCTATGAAACAAATTTAGTGACTACAGATACAACCTAGAAAACCCTACCTATTTCCTCAGGTTAGCAGTATTCATACTTGCTTACTGTTTTTTGTTTCAGGTGTTGTATTTGCATCTGAAACTGTTAGGATTCAGCTAAAACAGATACTTCACAGGTGTCCAATGCATGGGATGTTACTCTGTCACTCCTTGCTTAATGCATAGCTGTGTGTTCAAGCATAGACCTCATTTAGAAGTACTGCGGAGTGGAGCTTACCCTTGGAAACACTTTACAATGTAAAACTACCCAGAGGTTTCAAGCTTGCAGCAGTTACTAGTCTTTAAGCGGCCTCTGCCTCAGACTAGGGTACAAAACAAGTGGCTGGCAGTACAGTATTGTTTTACTTCAAATCCTCCATCTTTAGTTCATTTTTTTTTTCTTCTTTCATATGTTAAGGAGAAGTATGTATGAGATTTTTTTCAGGAGAAAGAAAATGGCATCAAAAAACCTCCTTACAGTCAGCTTTGCAAACCTCTCAGAAGACTCATTTCTTATGGACATCATCTTTTCAGGCTTCCCTTGTTGAAACTGCTTTAGACAACAGTTTCGTTTATATCCTAGCGAACTTTCCCACCAATTCATAACATAATTAAATTAGACCCAGAAGTTTGCTAGCCCAGCTAAGTCTGTTTTCAGAACTATCAAAAGAAAAGTAAAACACTTTAAAGAAAGATTACTGGCTTTATGACAAGTGTTTTCTAGAGACAAAAGCCCACAAACCTCTTTTCAGTTAGCTTTAATAGTTCAAATAGTTTTCTTACTGAAATATATATGCCGAGGACAAACTGAAAATTTCTTAAGAAACATACACATATATATGCAGTTAAAAATTAAAATAACTTATACTGTTTCCTGTATTGCCTTCTAAGCCAGATATAAGAAGATAAAAAGAAAATGGATGAGATTTCTTGGTCATCACTGAAATACTTCCTTTTCCTCTGAGAGGCAGGAAATAAACAACTAGGATTAACAGATGAGGAAGGTTCTGTTATATGTTATTAATACTATTTTATTGAATCATTAAAATGGGTAGTAAAGCAATAACTGACCACATAATCAACGGAAAACTGACAACCACTGACCCCTCTCCGCTAAAATTTGACAAATTCAGTGTAATTTCTTTTATAATACAGTTGCATTAAAACTTATGCAAAATATGTGTGTAAGTGTGATGGAGAAAGAACTGTTTTCTGCATGATTCTCCCCTTTCTTAATTACTCTAGATTCTGTTCAGACTTCTGCTTAGTAATGGTAATAGAAAACACAAATACAATGGGAAACTTACTTTACAAAGTTAAATACATATATAGTGGACTTTAGGTTTAAGTTACTTTACCCTCAGGGTACAATTAACCTGCTTCATCTTACTCTTGATGAGTGAAGCTTGTGACGAAAGGATATGAAAAAAATGTAAGAACTCAAAAGATGACTTTCTATCCAGTGGTTTTGTTTTTTTCCCAGAAAATACCCAACTATTGTCTGAAACTATTTTCCTGCATCTTTCTAAAGATGAATTACTATACCATGAATTGCTGTAAACTATGCCCAGATATAACTAATTTGTAAAAATTCCTTAAATATTGCCAGTTCCAAAAAGTAACTTCTTATTGAATAATCTTCACAGTGACATAAACTTTGTTCAAATGTTCCCTCTCTGCTATAGCAACTGAGATACAATAATGTACATCGCTGTGTGTACACCTACACAGAGAGTTCATTTTTAATTTCTATTAAGCCAGTTCTCCTTTGCCTTCAAGGGTTTACTTGCATATATTTAACTCAATACATCAGACCACATTTGTAGTTAATGCCTAGTTAATTGTGAATACACCTTGACTTAATATTAATGCTTTAAAATTAACTCCGGTGAACTGTGACTGAAAATGACTTTATAGGTTATTAGGCATAATCTGAAAAAATAAGCACTTAATGTATATTATATTGCTTTTACTGCAATGGACTGAAAGATTGTTTAGGAATGAGTTCCGGTGTTCTTACATTTGTTTACAATTTACATGCACAAACCATGTAGGTGAAAGGGAAAATGGCAATACCTCTTATCATCTCACATATACATTTAAGTTTCAATAGAAAGACTGTAAGGAGATGATGAATTTTTTACGTAAAATTTTCATTGCATGTAAATCTACTTGAGCATCTGCTTTAGGAAATTTGCAGGCTACATGCTAGAACAATTACTAGGCCCATCTAATCCTATAGATTCATGTGGTTATAGTGATCTCTGCAAAGCCTGTCGCTGCCTTTCACTGACTTGAAAGTGTAATGCTCAGCAGGTTTTATTTGACCTTGGTTTTGATTTCCACATTTTTATCTCATGTCCTTTCTTTGTCTTAGTCTTCAGCACTAAAGGTCATTTGCAACAAATCGTTCCTGAGAGCAGGAACAAATTAATTTTATAGAGCATTGTCAGCACCAGTGCAAATCTCTGCCACTACCAAACGTTGCAGATATGCTAGTAGTTCATATTTTCTGATCTAGATAACATCCAAATTTCTACAAAATACATGCCCTGGTTTACATTCTTCTTCACGCTTCACTCTTTTGCCTAAGACCACAATGTTACAATCTTTTTTTGTTTAAAACAACCAATTTACACTCCAAAGCAGAACTTAGTAATCTGCATAAATATAGATGCTTGTAAATTGATCACTATCAGTTTGTGATTCAGATGTGGTGTGTTAGAGCGTATCCAAAAAACAACAAAATTTGTGAAGGGTATAAGGTTCAACTGTGATGAGGAGTGGCTGAGGGAGCTGGGATTGTTTAGTTCAGTTTACCTTATTCTCTACCACTACCTAAAAAAAACGTTGTAGTGAAGTAGGAGTTTGTCTCTTTTCCCGAGTAACAAGGGATTGGACAAGCAATGGTCTCAAGTTGTCCTATGAAAAGTTTAGATTGGGTACTAGGAAAAGTTTTTTCACCAGAACAGTTTTCAGCCATTGGAGCAGGCTGCCCAGGGAAGTGGTGGAGTCACCATCCCTAGAGGTATGTAAAAGATGTGTAGATGGTCTGCTTAGGGATATGGTTTAGTTATGAGCTTGGCAGTGCTGGGTTAATGTTTAGATTTGGTGATCTTAGAGGTCTTTTCCAACCTAAATGATTCTATGAATTGCTCATCATATGTATTATCATACACACTTTCTTTAATACAGAGGAAACCAGTTATACAGAGACATTTTCAGTAAAATGTAAGGCATAAACTGAAAATGTAATTAACAGGTCTGGTGGAAAAGGGAGATATTTAAAATATACTCAGTTGCTTCAAAATAAAGTGCTCAGCCTTCAAGGAAACAATTTTTACAAATAGCAATGACATACATTGTAGTTAGGGGTTAGAACTCTTAAGGCTTAGTGCCTATATTCCCTTCTGCTAAAACAAAATCTATGACCCAAGTTCTGTTAACAGTGTGTCTTTCTAGGGCACTCTTTAATGACCTCCTGTCCAAATGTTCTTGCTTCTCACTAGATTTGGATGCACTTGAGGTAAAAATCCATTATTTGCTTCTACCAGTGATTCTGGGCCAGCAGAAGAGCCATATGTCTATAGGACATTAGAGGACTCCTTTTCAGAGGAAAACCATGTTAAAACGTTGTTGTCTCTACCACCATATGATTATGTGGCACTGGTGTGTTAACTGCAAGTGCAGTACACAGTACAAGAGTGTGGCTAACCCAATTCATGCTACTACATGCTGCTGTTGTAAATATCGTGCTACTTAAAGAAAATTGATAAGTGAATGCAAGTAGCAATTTAGAAAACAACTACTAGGAAAAAGGAGTAAAATCATAGCTCCATTAAAGTAAACAGTGTAACTCCCACTGGTTTCATCCCAAAGACTCAGCTGCTTGTGAACAGCAGTGGTTTATACTGTCTCAGAATACAGTTTCTTTATAGCTCCTTGTGTTTCTGCCATTATTAGAAGAAGTGAAACTTTTCTGTAATGCTATTTTTTGGGGTTTTTTTGTAGTATTTTTGCTTAAATATACTGAATAGTAAGTAGTTTGTTCTCTTCATTTTCAGATATTTGCAAATAGTCTAAAGGAAAAGTATTACCAAAACAATTACGTTCAGTTTGTCTATTCTTTAAGAATTCAGTTGGAATTACTTGAGTCTCAGGGTATTGTTTTTATTTTATCTCCTTAATAAAAATATTATAACACTACAGATTTGTAAAAGTAGTCTTTCCTCCCAATATTTAGCTTTATCAGTATTAAAAAGTGTTTTAAAAGTAGGGCCACTTTTGTCCTAGTATACGCTATACACAGTTACGGATTTTCAGATAAAATGTTCCAGATAGAATTCTTCCTTCTTCTTCCTGTAATGTTGTCAGCTGCAGTGTTCCAAAATCCAATGGGAGATTGACCAAAAAAATTCTGTCTTTAAAAAATGTCATTGCAGTACAGATGCGTCTGTCTGTGTGTGCATGTGTGATAATCACTGTCTACTGACTCATCTAAATGCATTTAGAACTGTCAATTTTGCTTTGTTACAAAAGCTCTTCTCCTTAGCCTCCCATGCTTTGCCTAGCATATTTATCTGCCTAGTTATTTATTCCTATCCCCAAATTCCAAATCAGCCTAGTCTGCTCCACCTCCACATGACTTCTGCCCTTACCCAGCTCAGCTACTCAGCCTACCATCACTCTTCATGTCTGCCTCAAGTATGTCTGAATTCCCCCTCCCTTCTGTCACTTTTTTTTGCGGCCAGAGTGCTTCACCAGCCTGTCAGCTGAGTTGTCACCATTCCGTTTCCATTTGTTGTCTCTTCATGTGCAAAATGCCTGGGAGGAAGCTGGGATACTGGTCCAGTAAAATAGATAAAGAAGATGGCCTATACTAAACTAACAGGTTTCACAGCTGTAAAATGGAATACAAGAAGTCTGACTGAGTGAGGACAAAGCCACGCCGGCTTTCTGCACTGGCTAAGACGGCAGCTGAATAGCTGGACAGAAAACTTATTCTCAGGCAGATCTGAAATACATCATTTGTGATGCACTAAAATACTGTAATTTGTTTAAAAAAAAAAAAAAAAAGATTTTTTGGGAGATTTTTTTCCTACTGATGTGAATTAATAGGTCAGCTGTGAAGAGCAGAGATTTTGCCAAGAAATACTCAAAAAATTCCAGTTTTCATTTTAATTGAAATATTTGCTACCTAAAGCCACTTTTAATTAATGTGCATGTGCAAAACATCCTTAGTTATTACTTCTTGCTTCCTAGTGGGTAGCTTCTGATTTGAATCTATCAAAATATGTCCTTTGTATTTTCGGTGCACCTAAATTCTTAAAATGCATAATCAACAAAATCAGAAATGCTTTGTGTTGTGGTAAAAAGGCTCAGTATGTAATAAAATGACAACTCTTTCACAGGAGCTGCAGGAAAAAGAGAAGCCTGTCTGCAACTCTACTTTATAATTTCCAAGCAGGATATAAAGTTAAGTCCTGCAGAGTTGTTAAATCTCACTTACCTTGCTTATTGTAGGGTATTAGAATAGTAGATGGCTCTACCTACAGACATCCCCTGCAGGAAAATTCTTTTATTTCCTCTAAAAACTAAATACTTGGAAATTATAGGAAAATAATTCACATTAAGATAGAACGTTTTTTTTTTTTTTTTATTGTACCCTAATGTAATATATGGTTTATGTTGCTAGAGTGTTTTTCTGTCATTTGCAGATGCTGCTGCTTTGTGCTTGTTGTCAGGGACAAACTGGTTTCTTGCTGCCCTTGTATAAAAACAGTGAACATACAGAGAAGTCAGTAGGGAATACAGACAAATTATGACTTGGTAACCGATCCTTGCCTCTTTTTGCCTCTTGGAGTAAAGAATTGCATAATAAAGTCCATTATAGACTTCTGCCTTTCAGTCTAGTATAAGTGAGAATTGGAAGAAACAGGAGAAATCCTTAAAGAAATGTAAAACGAAATCTAAAAATGAACTAGCAGCACTAATTAAAAAAAAAAAAAATTCAACATATCAAACACAGCCCACATCTGACTGTATAGCTGTGATAACCAAAACATAGTTATCTCAAACTCTGGTGTGTTTTGGGACTGCTTCAATATATCTGTTTTATTATGTTTAAAATACTGTGTAAAGAAATGTCTCAGCCTGCAGAGTTTACTTGTTTCTCAGAAGAAAAGCTCTGCAGGAGAGAGTTTCCATCCTGTGGCGCTTACAGACTCTGCAGGATCTTTTGCTCAATGACCCTAGTTTATCAACAATTCATTTGTGTGACTGAATCTTATGTCTCCCAGATAAACGAGTTTCAGATCATTAAGGCTGTACTGTCCTTATTAGCAAGAATATATGGTTGGTCAGAGGAATTCCAAAATGTCCTTTTCCAAAACACAGGAAAATAATGATTATAGAATTTGTTTTCAGTTTGGTTTACAACTAACTTATAAGATGTTTCTTGTCCAATCTGAAGAATAAATTATTGATGAGGTTTCCCAATTCTGAATGATTATTATTTTTTTAAAATTCTCTTTGAGAAAGAATTTGCTTTTATGCAATATGGATTGAATTGGATGTCAAGTAAACATTAATAAGAAAAAAAACAACAAGGATAGCAATAATATCTATATAGGTGTGCAATTTTAATAGTTTAGAGATTAAAAAAACCCAACATATACCAAAAGAGATGTCTTCCATCTAATGTATTGAATGTTTAATGTGTGAAAACAGGACTCTGGGAAAAAAGTTAGGAAACTAAAAGGAAAGCTTTGTGGCAGAGGAAAAATCCCAGCTTTTTCTTTGTTTTGAGTGTTTTACACTTTTGCATCTTATGGCATCTTTGGCAAATATCATAAAGGCATTTTATTTAAAACTGCTAAGATTTAAAATTTGTCTTTGCCCATCTTAAATTAAAAACAGGTAGTAAATTCTAGAAAAATAGGTTGTATAGAAATCTATTGTGTCAAATATATATTAGAACCATATATCTCAGAAGAAATAAATGATAAATGGATTTATCATATAGAATATCGAACTGCAGCAATATTTGAAAATACTCCATTTTCAATGAATGAATGATGTGATGAGTGTGCCAGTGTAATACTCAACATGTATAGTCATAATAGTTCTGCAGTCAGTTTTACATATTCATTAATATGGAAGCTAATTTATTTTACATTAAGTAACTTTGTGCAGAAACCATGAAACAGGCTTTCTTTGATTACTAATGTATGAATGTAAATTCTTCTATTGTCATTTTGTCATTTTAGAATTAAAGCTAAAAGAAATACTGATTCCCTTCTAAAATTTGTTTAATTGTTGGTACAATAAAGACAAAACAATCGTATCTGTATAGAAGCAACGCAGATACTCTCCAAAAAGATCTCACTGATACTGATGCACTTTCAGCTTGATTATGCATATTCTCTGTTTTCCTTGCTTTAGAAGATTGGCTTCATCTTAGGTACTCCAAGTTTAGGTATTTTAAGAAATACTCATATTTAAAATTACATGTATGAGAATTAAATTGTTATAAATAAATAACCCTTTGCTTCTATTTGTAATAGACATGCAGATCTAGCATAACCAACTTAAATCACAATGCAAGCCTTCCAAAAATACGGTATTCTGAGATTAAGAAGAACAAAGGTCCATAGAAGATAAGTCTGTAGTGTAAATTTTCATCTTGTATGTGGAATGATAAAGAGAAGCAAGCAATTGGTTTTAGAGATGCAATTTATTGCCCTTAATAATGTAATAATGTAGTTTTTCATTCACTGTTACGTTTTTCTTGACTTGCCCGACTTACCCTATTTACTTTTAATTTGAGCAATGTAATAGCAATTAGAATATATGTGCTACTATATTTTCTGATCTTCTTTTAAAAAAATTCTCATTTCTGGCTTCTGCTCACTTTTTCCTTCTCCATTTCTTGATATGCACTATTGCAAATGCTGTTTAAATGCCAATCAGCTTTTGCCCTTACATTCTTCTCTTCCTGTCTTTCATGAAAAAAAACCCCGGACACAGACCTTAGACTTGCTAGGAATAGCCCCTCAGTGTTTCTGTGACACAAAACAAGAGTTAGGAGAGGGTAATAACAGAATTATATTTTCTAATGGAAAAATAATAGTCAGAAAGTAGAATGTCTCCTGACTTTCTGAGCTCAATTTTTCCTATTTTTAAAAAAAATTTCTTCCCAATTAGTTCTAAGTTATGTATGTGCTTCATATGCATATTGCTGCCCAGCAGATGCATCTCTGTTTCCATGTGACATTTTACACTTCAAGGAAGACAACTTTCAGTGAAGTGTCATCCTTTGGTATGCATGTGCTCGTTCATCAGAAATGAAACACTTGGAGGAGGTATGTCAGTTCCTATACATTTCTGCTGAAAGGTAGGGAGCTTCAAGTGGCAACCTGTCTTCTTTCCTGTCAGCTTACACGGCAGCGCTCCCTGGTCAGCCAGAGGGCCCGGCCACCTGACTGCTCACAGCATCCTGACAGGGACTGCCCTGTACGCTAAGGCCTATGGCTTTATCCTATTTTTTTTAAGTTAAAGAATTGACTTGTGGTCCACTAAGCCTCCAGACAAAACTCTTCAAGGCTGTTAGGTACGCTGAAGATTTAAGATGTCAGTTTTCCCACCTTGGCCAATCCCCTCAGCACTCAGAGGTCTGTCCCACCATGGCACAGGCCTCTGCACTCCCCCGGGGTTACCAGCAGGGACTGACCAGCAGGGTCTGCCCGACTGGAGCTCCCCTGGCTGCAGGCACCTGGCTGCACTGCTCTGGCCTCTCTGCCTGCCCTTCTGGAAAGTTCTCTGTGCCCTGGCCTCAGTGGCAGCCATTTGCAGGGTCATAATGAAGAGGAAAAAAATTACGAGTTTCAACCCTATGCCAGTCTACTACCCCATCTATCCTGTGTTCCTTACACAATCCCGTAACTGTTCATACAGATTGGTTTATCTTTGCATTCCAAAACTTAGTGTATGCTCAGTATAAACTCTGCAATTCCTTCCAGAGCCCAAAGCATTAGGAATTGATCATAAAATCATAGAATTATCAAGGTTGTAAAAAACCACTAAGATCATCAGGACCAACTGTTAATCCAGCCCTGCCATCTTCACCATTAAACCATGTTTCTAAGCACCATGTCTAGATGTTTTCTGAACATTTCCAGGAACAGTGACTCCACCTGAGCATCCTGTCCCAATCCTTGACCACCCTTTTAGTTGGTGAACAAACTTTTCCCTAATACCCAATCTAAACCTCCCCTGGTGCAATTTGAAGCTATTTCCTTGTGTTCTGATGATTGTTACCTGGAAGAAGACACTGATCCCCAGGTCGCTGCGATTGCCTTTCAGGTAGCAGTAGAGAGCAATAAGATCTCCTCTCAGCCTCCTTTTCTTCAGGCCGAAAAGCCTCAGCTCCCTCAGCTGCTCCATAATATCCCCACTATGGCCCACAAATTTCACCCTTTTCCACTGAGAACTAAATAACATTATACATTTTTGAAAGAAGTGTAATTAAAATAGAATTCTGACTTTCATCAATTTCTGGTTTATGGCATGGTGATTCAGGTACCTGAAGTTCTTTCTTCATATTGTGTTTCATCAGCTATACTGGCAGTCTGTCACTCTTGATAAAGATTATGGTAGCAAATAAACAACTTTAGAAGAGATTTTTAGCATAGATTTCATCAAATTCCTCAAAGGTGAAGGTCTAGAGCTTAGTTTGAAATTGACTTGATTTATTTCTGAAAATAAAATACGTATATGTCATCCTTTGTGTGGCAATTCCTCTTGTGTCCTGTGCGGTCAGTTTTCATGTGAGTCTGCACAGATGTGCATTCTTTAAAAATTGAAAGAGAAAGGACTGCTTAGTTAATTTTGACAAGAAGGCACAGGTGCTGCTATATATGTTAAAAAACTTGATAGTGTATGAATTATGAATAAATAGGTATTTAAGTGCATAAATCAGTAAATTGATTGTGAGGTTTTATTTTACTTCTAAGGCACCTATAATTTAGTAATAAAATGTTCTGTCATGGTTTATAGATGCTTTCAAGACAAGGAAAATGAACATTTACTCACAGATAATGTGTTGATGAACTACCATTGTGTTGTAATGCTAATAGAACCCACTTCATAGAATAATCTTACTTATTTCTCTTTATAGTTAGAGATTATAATTTTTTTTAATGTGTTGTGAAGTTTGTGGTAGTGTCTTGACTTTCTTGGGTCTTATAGCTTAATATTTCTAGAAACTTAACAGAACAAGATGTATTTTGGACCTCCTATGTGTATTTGTTTATGTGAATTCAGATGTACAGATACATACTGCATATTCTTTCAGGAAGTTATGTATACATTCCTACAGAGGGGCGTGTTTATACCTCACAGTTTCAGGGAAGGGAGATTTTTATTTCAGTATTCACGGAGGACTCTCTCTAACCTCTCCTCTGTTTGCTAAGGGTTTGGCATGCAAAATCGCCACCACTTCAGCTCCTATCTCACTGTTTGATTACCCTACTGAGACAGAATCCTTCTACTTCTGTCACTACCTTTTCTTCCTCAGTAGTATTTGGGGACTTCTATAAAGAACTTTTTAAACTTGTGCTCTCTGGGACATATCATCCCACTTCAACCTATTTTGTGGGCGTTGGTGCTGCCTCAGCAACTCATGGCCAAAATCCTGCCTGTGATTCAAGCCTTAGGCAAGGAGATTAGCTCTAGATCTTTTTTCTTTAGCAGCTTCAGGGGTCTCATCTGACCTTAGAACCAGACAGCTGCTCTAGTGCAGCCAAATTGCCTTGATCGCTCAGCCCTTGATGTCTCAAAGGGCTATCAGAACTGTAGGAAAAGGATCAGTTCTGAGTAGATACCTGCTTTCTTTTTCCCTTCTCTACATCATGCTATAAGAATGGAGCTTTCCAGGGCCATGCAGTCACTGTGAGGAATGAGGCAATCCTCTTGATACAATTTCATCTGACTAAACTGAAGATAATGAGATGCAAAATTGTATCATCCTGCTCTCCACTGGCACTGGATTATCATGCAAAGACTGATATGATGGTCTCCTTTACCAGTAGTTGAGCCCCTTCTTCTATTCTTCATCATACAATAGCATTTATCTAAACGGCCTGTGCTCAAAGGTACTGTTATGTCAATCATTCATGCTGTGCATGGGAAATTAGAGGATTTCAATGTAAAGATGTCTTCTCCTCTGTCTTATATACCATGATACTGCCTCCAGGGGAGGGCCTGATCTGCAGATCATGTGCAGGTGCATTTGGTTCTTGGATCAGATGGCAGAGAAAGGTGAACTCTGTTTGACCTGTATCCTTCTAGGACCAGGAAGGAGCACGAACCAAGTTGCACAGATGATGAGAAAAGCTTTTAAGACCCTACCAGAAGTGTGAGTCAGGACACAAAATCATAGAAATGTTGGAAAGGGACTTTGAAGATCATCTAATTCCAACCTCCCTGCTGTGAGCAGGGATGCCTTCAACTAGAGCAGGTTGCTCAGAGCAGCCTCCAACCTAGACTTGAACACCTTCAGGGATGGTTTATCCACTTCCTCCCTGGGAAGCCTATTCCAGTGCCTCACCACCCTCACCCTCAAAGATTTTTTTTTTCCTAGAGGGGGAATAAGGTTGGTAGTTCCCAGGGTCATCCTTTCCTCGCTTCTTATACATAGATACTGTATTTCCCTTTTTTCTAACACTTTTTAAGTGCATTCCCTTCAGAGAAATGCCTGAAATTTGTCACAGTTTTACAGGTATCTGTCACTGTTTTATTTCTTCCAAAGCTTCTCTCTCTGTTAAGGAAGTCTTGCTGGAGTGTGTGTATCAAGTGTTGAAAGTGTATTCATCACCTTACCAAGCAGCAAAGGTAGTGGATGGCAGAAAGATGGAATACTCTCATGGGCTCCACTGGTTTTTTTTTGTATGTGCACCTACCATCCCTTTTCTTCATAGCTGACACCCAGAAACATGTTGCTTTCCCTCAGTAAAAGAATGAGAAGAATGAGAAGAATTGGAGCTTGGGGAGGGCTTTAACTCTTGTTCTGTTAATGTATTGTCTGGTTGTGGTTTTTTTTCTAACTGGAATTTTGTGTGCTTTTCCTCAAAATTCATATAATCTTCCTGTCAAGTGACCCTTCTCAAGTCTCAGGTCTTTTCTTGTTCCCTCCCAGCTGGTTTTATAACTAAACTAGAAGAAGTCTGCCGACGATAATAATACAAGATGTAAGCAAACTGTCATTGCTGTGTTGTTTATGTCATGAGGCAGAAGTCCAAATGTAAGGCGTGGTAGTTGAAATTTCATTGCAAAATGTGTGACCTGTATGAAGTTTTTTTGCCTTGTAAAAAAAATTCTGTTGATTATCCTTTTAAATCCACCAGTGAAATAGGTGCTGTTGATAACAACTGGTTTGGTATAAGTTGTTCTCTAAAATAATTAAGTACTATTAAAGCCTGTTCAGAAACACAGGTATGCATGAAATCTTTTTTTACATGTAGTTCATATACAGCTTAATACATCTTCACGGTTTTACCCTATAGTATTTTTTTGAAGTAAGGAGCTGTAAATTGGAATTAAACTGTCAGTTCTGAAGTATTTACTTCAGTTTAAAGACTATGTCAGGATGGGATATAACAGTGTCTGTTAAAATCTACAGAGGTCAAAACTTGAATGAAAGAAAATATTATGAGTGAATAGAATTGGAGTTGCCATAAACTCCTCAATTTGATTTGCTATTATAGTTGAAGAGAAGAAATTTGGATATCATAGTGGCATACAGAATAATGAGAAGCTATATTAAGTCCTTGTCGCCTGTCATAAGGAACAGTGATTCTTCCCTCTTTTACCACATTTTTCTCAACCTACAACCTATGGGAAACAGAGCAAAGCCTCTGCTTTGTTAGAATTCTCTCTTTAGAGGAATCCAAAACCAGCAGTTTTCTTTCTTAGTCCTTTGCATCTGATGTGGTCTTTGCACCTCAGGCAGAAGCATTCCTGTTCCTATTTCTCCTTCATAAATTCTAATTCAGTGTTTTAAGTTTCTTTGCTTTTAAACATTTGGGGGCTCTTTTAAAGCTGAAACATATTTTAAGACTTTGAAAAAAGTTAGTGCTTTTTCAGGTTAGTTTAGTTACTGTTACTTGTCTGTGAGGTAAACCTAGAATTCTTTTCCGTAATTGCACTGGGGGATCTGGGGATCTAAATGGGGATCATTTGTACTGCAGGAACATTAGGTGAAATGGTTCTTATAAATATAGATTGCATCGGTAAATATAGATATTATTTTCCTTATTTTTAGGCTAAATTAAGTTCCTCTTTAAAGTATGTTACAAATGTGTCTGACCACCTATCATGGTTTCACAATGGGTTCAAAAATAGAATATGTAATTCTAAACCAGAATTACACATACGAATAATTTCAACCTCTATTTTATTGATGTTATGAGCAATGAGTAGTCACTACAGTTGTGTTTTGTGAGGTGAAATGAAGGTAGGAGGTCTAATGGAGGAAAAATTTCAGTAATTACAGTAATTAGATATATTTTGTGATTGCTTTTGAATCCTTGTTTTGGTTGGGTTGGGTTGGTTTGGTTTGGGTTTTTTTTCCCAGCTGAAGTGATGTTGAAATTGAAGTAAAATAACTTTGTTGAAGTTAAATAATAATATAAAGTTGTCATTTGGAAGGAGGGTCAGCAATAAAACAGTGCTTCTTTTCAATTTCTGGCATACACTTGGTTGTGCTTGTCACAATTAAGCATTAGATTTGCTATTTCTAGGTCCTCTTTTAATTGTAAGCACTACATCAGGTATATATTGAAGAATTCTCTTAAGAGTCAATTCATGGGAAAAAACTGCTAATTTCCAACGTAGCTAAAACCAGACCTGTGACAGGGATGCAAAAATGTGATGCAAAACATACTTATGACCATTCTTAAGGAAAGAATTATATTTTATCAGTAACTAATTGGAGGAGTGCTTTAATTACACATTGAGATGGGCTTGATAGATTAATTTATTACTTAAAGATCTTGGAGTATAAATGAAGTGTTATATATTTAAAATTATAGACATCTTGATTAAAGTTATTAATTTCACTTTTCTCCTTGAAAATAACTTTGTTATGTGTATGTTAATAATATTAGTAACATAAAATTGAAATGAAATCATATTTTTGGTAGTCAGATTAATATTGTACTGGTTTTTTCCTGTGTATCTTAAGTACCTGTTTAAAGTAATGCATCTTTCAAGAAAAAAGCCTGTCTGCATTCATCTTTTTTGCCCTAGTACCTATGAGAAGTCTCATGGCTAGTTCTGCAAAACCTACCCGAAGTAATTTGTGGGTTATGATCTCACACAACATAGACATGTTAATCTAACTGCAATTTCAAGCAATCGTTATCCTATTTGTATTGAAATATTTAACTTCTCATCTTACAAAATTATGTCATTGCTTTTAAGACAGTTAAATAAGCAGCTAAATATAACTGATATCAGAAAACTGATGGATTCTACATTTCTGAAAGTTTTGAACCTGAACTTCAATCAGAATTTTTATATCCCTTCTGGTATTTCACGTGACTACATCCAGTATTTCATTACTTGTGTCCTGCCCTCAAGTGTAATCCTCGTTGCTACAGAATACAGATAATTGTCTTCCTCAAAAAACCACAGACTGCACACAAAACAGCACAGAATAGTGTTCACCTGGGTTATAGGGGTTTTTTTTCTGAAACAGTAATAATATCTAGTGAGACCTGAACTTAGAGAGACAGGAAATTAGTAACTAGAAAGTTAAAATGCTCATCATGGAGAAAAACAAGCTGAATCAAGTCAAATTTTCTCTCTTGTGTTAATTTGTAATTAATTTCTTCAGTTTTCTTTCACTTTGCCTTTTTACAAGAGAATTGGGAATGCAAAAGAAAAAAAAATGGTATCATCTTTCCAATTATGATAGAAGGAATATTTTTCAATTTTTTTCTGAATTTTGACAGTTTTTATAGCAAGAAGGAGGCAGTTAGAATATGGTTGTTTGTGCACTCTTTTTACATCCTTCATGTATAAACACACACATTAAGACCCAGGTTATGCTGTGAAAAAGTTTGTACAAAGCAATACGGTAGCATTGGAAAGCAAAGGAAATATATGAAATAAGTCAGATGAACATCCCAAGGGAACTCATGAAGTTATTTTCAGTGTTTCCCCACTATTTGTTAGAACTGGAATTTATTATTTGATAAAACATGGTAATTATGTCTTCAATTTCTTTTTTAATTTAGCAATTTTCTTCTCTTGCCATGAAAGATGACTACTTAAATATGTTGTGCTGGTGTCCCAAATATTTGTTGGTATTATGTTTGATAGAAGGAGCTCTATAAAACATTTTAGGTTTTAAAATGAGCAAACCGTCACAAAGCAGTGTTTGAGTTAGAAATGGGACTGGGAGGATTTATGATGCAGATGCGAAATTGATCTATTTAAAATCTTGGAATTCAGGATTGATTTATTTAGCTTTTTTGGGCCAGAATCAAGTCTTCTCGTTTGTATGACTTACCCAAGTAAAGAGTAAATTCTATGTTAGATTCTGTGCTTGTGGTAAAATTATTGTTGGAATTATATAAAAGATCAATTTATGAATAAAGAATTCAATATCAGAGTAAACTTTTCTTCCAATTTAAGTGTATAGAATCAATAAATCATTCAAAGAAAAATTCATCTAGAAATCTAATAAAACCATCTTGAAAATACTTGGTAGAAACATTTTTTTTTTGGTGGTTTTAAGAGGCAAAAACTGAGAGTTGAAAGATCAGATGAAATATAATTTAGTAACATAAAAAAAAAAGTAAAGGCTGTTTATTTAGAACAAATAGTATTTTACATGACCTGAGGAAAGCAATTAATTATATATAGCTCTTAATAACTGTGTGTCATTTTTCCTCAGTTAAAATAGTTTGTTTTCCTTATCTTGTTCAAAGACTCTTTGTGTGATCTGGTTTGAAAGAAAAACCAGAGGAGGAGAATTACAGCAAGTATACTGCAGAGATGACAAATGCTGTTGGATCAGTTATGGGCTTTGGTAAGGCTGTGCTGTGGGGAACCTGCAGAGGTATCACAGCTTTTTTCTAATCAGAGGGTAGAGAACATTTTGTCATAGAGTGAAAGAAGGAAGAAAGGACAGGAAAGGACATACCTTAATTTCTGTACAGAATCTGCTCGTAAAAAAAAAAGTTTTGGATAGACCTCAAAGCCTTTGCAAGGCATTCCTTTCATTGTATGCTTTCAGATTTGATGTACACAATGCAACTTCTGTTATTCTACATTTTGAGGTATTTTAATCAGATTCATTGAGCGTTTTTTTAGAGAGTCTTACTGCACAACTGTAATGATAATTTCAAAAAGCATTGTCTTTCTAAAGTGTGAAAAAAAATCCTGATTTTTTTATTAGAGGTTGCACAGGAAATTACTAGGGCTGGATGAAGGTTGGTAAAATACCCTTATTTAATATAGTTAAAGGAGTAGCGGATGATTTACTTTCTGATTTAAATTACTGATAACCACACCAATTTTTTTCTTAAAATGTTTCTATTTCATGTATCAAATCCTGATACTACAGAACAAAAAATTCCCCACATAAATAAATGTACACATGAATGTAAATAAAACATGTGAAAAAATCCCAAAGAACAAGCTGACAAGAAGACTAGCAATTCATTTTTCTAATAATTTCATTTTAATGGCATAACATGATTAAGCAGTTGTTTATTATTAATTATATTTAAGTTAACAGATGTAGCAAGAGCTTTGAAGGACTTATGCTAAAATGCCATCATGAGAAGTAAATAAAAGTTTACAAAAGGAGTGGATTCAGTCTCAAGCAGCTTAAGAGGCAATGTATAATCAGAATCAGAAAAATAGAATTAGGAACAGGTAGAGTGCAATTTGTCCACAAATGTAAAAAGATTTTTCTAAAAAATCAAAAGTAAATTGGAAATTGTAATAGAAATTTCCAATTTTTTAAAATGATCACAAAAGTTTCTCAAAAGAAAGCTCAGAGAACATTGGTTATTTTGGTTTGAGGGCTGAAGTTTTGAGTGTTCGAGGCTTACTTTTCTGTTGGGCATTTACAAGCAGATTTCATCTGCCAGCACATCTCTTAACTCAGAGAATATCGAGTTCTTTACTTATGTAGAATTACATGTTCAATGAAGAAAAATCAAAAATTATGAGAAACAGAGATACTACTTATGTTAGTGACCCCAAGTAAATACAAAAGAAAGTGAAAAACAGTAAAGAGAACTTAATGAGGTATTAATGATTGTGTCATAAGAAAGCCTGAGATTCTGTTACCTCACAGTTTCAGCAAATCAGATTTCTGAAATAAAATGGGCATTGCTTTTGTAGAGTCTATAAGATAATGAAAGACCTAGAATCCTCAGCAATAGCAGGGTTTGAGCAGAGTGATTGAATTATTACATCTTCAGAATAGGTGTGTAATTCTCGAGTTGAAAGAGGTAACCCAAAATTAAAGTCTGCATAGTCACTGAGTTGATTGCACTGGTCAGTACACCTTATATTTCCATTGTAGTTTCATCATTTGTGTGGTTGAAAATTATGTTCAATGAATATAACAATATGAAAATGAATTTACTCAAATGTCCTGAAAAGTAATGAATGTGTACTCTGAGGGGAACTAAGAAAAATTATTACAGAATGGCCTCTTGCAGTGCCCCTCACTGTTTTCCTAATTATATATAGAAAATTCTAGATTTCTACTAACTATTGGAGATAGTATCTTCTTACACATAGCATAGCTGCTGTCAGTGAGGAAGATACAGGTTATTTTTCTACCTTTTGGAAGATATTTGGGTTCCAGCACTTCTGAAGTCTTTGTTTCTTTATTTGTATGCAGGCAAAGGTGTTGCTATGTACTCACTGATGCTCCTATGCCAAAGGCAGTGCAGAACAGAATATTAAAAAATCCTGAAGGGCAAAACTTTTTTATTTTTTAAATCAACTTATGCTGTTGGTGATGTCTTATGATGGTTGATCACAACTGCGGTGTCTAAAAGGAGTTTCCCAGAAAAGTAGCTGGTACAAAAATTAATCTTCATGATTCAGCAAATGTCATTCTTCCCTCTGGGTCAGTATTGAACTGGTTCTATTCCCATGACTTTGGGTCACAGTGTTGTTGAAGATAGATCTGAAATAAGATAAAAAGTTGAAGACTTTATATTGATTATTTGATTTTCAACCTTGAGGTAAAGACATGTAGGGAACCAATGTAATCTTTACAGAATATTTCACTGTCCCTGTTCTGTCTACAGTTATCTGATGTCTGGCCAAATTTTCCAGAAATTTTGAATCACTGAAGAGTAGAGATGAAACAGAAAAGTTATTTCAAGAATGAAACAGAAATACTTCCATTCTGTCATTGATAATATCAATTTTAAAAAATGAAGAATTTAGCTATAATTCGGGCTTAAATTTCTTCTATATATTTTTTTTTAATTAGTCCAAAATGAGACATCAAAATGAGTAAATGAATGTCTTCAGTAAAAAACAGAAGCTTATTCTAAATTTAGGTTGAATGGTACATTCTGTCAAATATTTGTGGAAACATGGGAATATGCTGTTTCACGTTTTTAGTTGTTAAAAGTTTCATAGCAAAACCTGACAGGAATAGCATTCTTTTTCTGTTTGGTTGAACTTTTTTTTTTTTTTTTTTTTAAGCCGTTGTAAGGATTTTTAAAGAAGAGCATGTCTTAAAAAGGAATAAAACTATGGAATATTGTCAAGTAGGTATAGCATATAGCAAAATATTTTGCAGACATTTAGACACTGAATATTTCTGCAAGTAATATTATTAGACTGCTCAGGTTTCTTGCACTATATCTTTTAGAAATCTAAATCCACGGAGGTAAAATCTATTTTGTTTATTCTTCTAATCCAGCCCCTAGAGACACTGTTTTATGGACAGCTTACCCACTAGCTTAAGAAGACCGTTCTTGCTTTTGCACGTGTAGTCTATTTAGGCCATCAACAGCAAACATGGAAATTGTATTTTGTAGCCCTCCAGGGAAGTAGAGACTTGATAAGTATCCACCAAGTGCACTTACTTCAAGTGATAAATTAAAACAGAAGTAGGAAAACACAGGAGCCGCAAAATTATATTGTCAGTCTGAAAATCTACACTAAGTTGAAAATGCTAGTCGACAAGAAACTTGATCAAGAGACTGATCTTGGGCCTCATGGGCTCAATTTGGAAATGGAAAAGAGGAGCAGAGATGGTAAATTACATAAAAACAATATCTGCCCGCAGTACTATATACAGTGTTGGCATTTCCATTAAAAATCAGTATCTTCAGGGACATCTCAGTTTGACCCAGAGTGGTGGGATGTTTTTATGTTTATTTTTGGGGTTTATTGGTTTATATTTTTTTTTATATATTTGCAAGAGAGTGAAATATTGCTTGTATTTTTAAGCTGTAAAGAAACTTTTGGCATATAAAGTTCTTAAGTTGTTTCCCTGTTTCACAACTGAAATGAAGGACTGGTTTTGCAGACATTCACTATTTTGTGTAAATGGTATAACTTACTTATCTATTGGTAAAGAAAAATGGGATAATTATGTTTTCATATCTTTAGCATTTGATTTCTTTATTTCATTGAATAATGTAGTGTTGTGATTTGTAAAATGTAACACAACCATTTGAGAACTATAACAGATATCTGTATAGCAGATAGCTCTCCAAATATTTATGCTGACCCTCTGAATCCATATTCAGGGAAATTACTTATGTTTTTATTACTATTTTGAATAAGATATGAGAAGTGGCTGCTGATCTTTTGTGCTTTCAATTTCTTTTATGTCTCATCTTAAAAAGACGCATATGTCTATGTTTATAGACTCACTGTTTGATTTTGAAATTAAAATTTAGATATGATTACAAAAACATGAAAAAAACCCAAAACCTGAAGTGCATCAAAAGAACCAATTAGCTTCATTTTTAAAATCATATTAAAATATAATTTCCTATCCTGACATAGTAGTTATTTAGCAAAATAAAAACTAGACTTGTGCAGTGTATGAGAACAATATACAGCTCTCTTTATTTTTACATCTATGTATGTGTACGTATAAATATCTATAGAAACAAGATCCTGATAATTCAGTGTCTGAAAAAAGAAAAAAATGCTGTTTGAGCACCATCCCAATATAAAGGAGTCTCCAAAGCTCACAGCATAACTGCCTGTGGAGTCTGTCATAGAACCACATGCTGCTACTGGAAAAATACCTTCTACCTTGCTGAAAAGTGGTGAGATGAAGTAGCAATTAAGAATAGCAGGATAGTTTTGTTCACCTTCATGGCTGGACATTTTTTTATTTTTTTTTTTCCCCTCTGATGTGAAAGCACAGAAAATGCTCATAGCATTGTTCTTACGGTGTTGATTCTGGCTAGTTCTGCTTGCCCCTTAATAGCATTAAGTGTATTTCTAATCCTATTTCTTGGGAATATTTTTAGTGTCTGTGTCTTATATTTTTGGATTTTATACCAGTTTTAAAAGATGGGAATGATTTGTATGTGAGCTTTTTTAAAGGAAATCTGGTATTTGACAAATGCTCATCAAAGCAAAGCAAAGAATTACCAAGTGCTCTGTGCAACTAATGAACCTCATCAGAAGGATGCAAATTCTGCTGTCTTTTGGTGATGCTTTTAATGCTGCAAAATACAATTAAGAATAGTAGAATATTTCTCTGAGTAGTAACTCTAAAGATATTATGTGTAGCTCTGAGGAAGTTGCTAATATGTAGGTTGCCATTTCCCATGGAGGGTAGGGCTATGAAGTTTTGCTTTGTGTGCTGTGTTTTTATGCTGCTCTACTCCAGGCGCATCACCGGCCACTGCCGGAGGCAGCACAATCACTGTATAAACCTTTATGAAATATAAATCCACCTGGATGTTTCATAGCATTTTCAAATTTAAATTCAGTTTATTGCCAGATTCTAGAGCTAAATAGTGTGGACAGCTCCTTATATCTGTGAAACTTGTCCTTTGGGTTTCTCTATAACCTGGAATACCATGCAATATTCACTCTTATATCCTGTGTCTTGGTGATTAAAACAAAACAAACTTGCTGGGAACTCTTTTGTTCTAGATATTGTTTTGAAAGTCAGCTTTCCAAAGTACTTGGTTAAAGTGGAATGTTCTTTTCCAAAAAGGTATTGTTAAGGAGTTAACACTGCTGACTGATAAATGCCTAGCTGATTACATGGCTTTTTTACTACTATACATAGTTAGAGAACTGTTTCCCCTGATTTGTCACAGATCCTATTGATTCCACATGTCAGAGCTCTCTAAATGGCTCTTTCAATGGCCAGCCTCTCTTTCTTATGTCCAGAGAGCATATGCCTTTTTTTTTTTTTCCAGGGAGAATTTTTCTTTTTTTTTTTTTTTTTTTTTTTTTTGCATATGCCTATATTTTGGGATTTTGATTTGCAAAAAACACATCCTATTTACAGAGCACTATTCCATATCATGTGATAGTTATTGGATGCAGTGTTATCTAAATTTAACCTGGCATTCAAATACAGTTTCTAAGTTATGGTACAAAGCATATTATGTTGGAATTCTTTTAAGTGACAGCAAGAAAAAAGTTTTATAGAAATTAATGGTTTCTTTTTATATGTGTGCGTCTTCCGTTAGCAATATTCTTTGTTACACTTATGCATTAAAGAATAATTATGGATTAAGAAAAATACAGAAAGGACAAAATATATTTCGGCAAATAATTTTCAAAGGCTCTTTTTCTACCCTGACACCACGTGAACCTTTCTGGTTTTTATCTTTCGTGTTTTTATCACTGGTACAACTGATCACAGAGATGGGGTAACTGAGGTCCTTGCTAATACATCCCTTGGGGTGAATTAGAGTGAAACAACACTGACTATGACTAGAAGGTTGTAACAAGAACAGATTACTCAGCTATTCGGAAGTTTTCTCATTTCCAACATCAGCATATTAGTGGCCTGTTTATAATCACAGAATGGGGCAGACTGGAAGGAACCACAGTGAGTCATCTGGTCAAATCTCCCTTCTCAAGCAGGGTCCTCCCAGAGCACATGGCACAAGATTGTGCCCAGACAGTTCTTGAAAATCTCCAGTGATGATGACTCCACAGCCTCTCTGGACAATCTGTTCCAGTGTTCCATCACTGCACTGTGGAGAAGTTCTTCCTCCGTTCAGGTGGAACTTCCTGTGCATCAGTTTTTGCCCATTGCCTCTTGTCCTGTTGCTCAGCACCACCGAGCAGAGACTGACTCCATCCCCTTGACAGCTTCCCTTCAGATACTTGTATACATTTATGAGGTCTATAACTGTTTTCTTTATATTGTGTTCTTATACTCCTTCTCCACAGTATTCTTTTGTGTATTAAATAGAGAAGGTGGCCTTAGCTTTTTTTCATCCTTTTTGAACAATGGATCTTGTGAGCATTTATCCTAGAACTCTTTTCCCCCCAAAAGTCTAGAATAAGCACACTATATTACTTATTTATGAAAACATTTGTTTGAAAAATTAGTATTTATTTGTTTACACGCACTACTTATCAATGAAATACAAATTCAGTAATTCCTGTTAATATTCAGGCTTGATTTTAGAATTGGTTTTCTTGCCCATATGTTATGTTATTAGTGTTCATAATAACCTGCTTGATACTCTTCTTTCTTCCTTCAGAAGACCAAAGTTTTTGAAAGCTGTTTTTTTAAACTTGTCTCTTTCCTTGTTTATTTGCAAAGTACAGGTGTAATATTTCATCTTTATTATTCTTAGACAGTGGAATAGATATTCTGCATAGCTGGCAGAATAAGAATTGAGTAAGTGCATAGCTTCTTCAACTCAACAAAATTAAAACTGTCTTGAAGATGCAAAATAACATATTTCCTAACAACCTGCTCATCCTTTTCTGTTGAGAAGTTGCAGATAAAAGAAATTTCATATTGTGGGCTTCTGTGTGTACACGTGTTTGTCGTATGGTATGAAATATATAGACAATACACTGTAGTTCATATGACCTGCAAAAAGCTATTCATTGTAGAACTTGAAAAGGGCTTTTAGTTATTACTTGATTTCTCTGTTTACTTCAAGTAAGCGAACTCCAAAACAACAGCAGAAAATGAAGTAGCTTGCATTTGACTTCAAAAAAAGTGTCATAGGAATTACAGATTGTAAAAACTTATAAGGTCATTTTGCCAATCCTTCTGTCAGTAGGAGATTTTTCCCTGTGGTATATTAAGAGTTTTATAACTTTCCACAAGATTTTATGAGTTCCCCAGGAGAGGATTTTGGTCTGTTGAGAGAGCTAGATGAGAAGATCTTTTACTGTATTTTACAGCTGGCAAACCTATCTTTTATTGACAGCTTGCATTGACGCTGGGCTGAGGAACGCAGTGAGGCTGTATGTCTCCACAGATGTGAGAGTTTGGCAGAAGCATTAAATGGGGTGACTGAAGTTTGATTGTAAAAGCAGGGAAGCTGAAGTTAGAGATTTTTTTCTCTGCAGCCCCAGTTAACTATATTAAAAGATGATCTTATTGATGCACAGGGATACTTTTTACAACACTCAGGTTTAACAAGAGGCACTTCAATCGGTCCCCACTGCCATGCAGCACAAAGGATGGAAAGGATTAAGTATTTCTGTGGTCATAATTCCAAAACTTGTATTGACAAATATTTATATTACAAAAATAGTGCTCATTTGAAACAGTGTATTTCCATCATTTTGCAAATGCACAACCAAGATGAATAGGCACGTACCTTTTGAGAAGGCTTAGTGTCACTGAATGTAAGAGATTGCTTATTTGAATCAGTGAGCAGGTCAAGATGTCTTCAGGATGAGTGCCAAACTTATTAATTTTTTTCAGATCTTTGAATAATTATATATTATAAACTTACATGTTTCATTCACTTTCTAAAAAGGACAGTTATATAGCAAAGAATTTTCTTTTTTTTTAAATAATTTTGCTCTGCAAATATTTTATTAAAACAATATATTTAAAGAAAATGGAGGAACCTGAAAGTTGTAATGTAAATAGTACTTACCCAAAGCCTTACAGTTGTTTACCCAAGGCATCCTTCTTTTGTGTTCTTTTGACAGTTCCTTAGTAGCACAGTTCAAATGCAACAATGCAGTCAGAAACTTTCCTACGCTAAAGCTGTCCTAAGAATTAGAGTTGGAAGTTTTGCTGACTAAATAACAGCGAAAGATATTGCTAAATGGAGCTGGCAAGAGTGCATCTGTTGATTGCTTGCCTTAATCAGTTTTCACTTTTCTAAAAGGGTGCATAGATCTCCCAGAGATACTTTATTCCCACTTTGCATCTGGAAGTCGAGTTGATGCTACAGAAGTCTCTCTTCATGTATGGAGATACAGAAGCTGATCAGGGCCAATAAATTTCATTGAGAACGTGTACTGAGTGCTTACAAACATCAACTTGAGCTGTTTGGCCGAGGATATGAAATTTTAACCTTACATATAACAGGAGTACTCCACTTTCGATACAGTGATAACAAATTTTTAATTTTGCAGTTTCCTCTGAATGGCTAAATATGTAGACCCTTATCTTCCTTTCACCAGAAGGACAAAAAAAAAAAAAAATAGAAGAGAATATTTTACATCTCACACCAAGATGAAACAGCAGCAGCAGGAATTTCTTGCGTATTCTCTCCTTTGATAGTGGTGCCTTTGGCTCTTATCTCTCAAACATTCCCTCAGGTAGCTAATAGAAGTAACCCAAACTTAGTATAGTGTTGGTCAAGAACAGAGTCCATTTTATGAGGTGAATCCTTACTAAATCCTTGCTCTAAGGTCTCAAAATTCAAACTGCATTGAATATTCCTGCAATTATTTTTTTTTTAGCTATGCTATAAATAACGTGTCAGAACTGAGAAGACACAAAGTACAATCCATTGTATTCTGTTGGCAAAAACTGTATTCTTTGTTTCTGCCTCCCTTCTTCAGCCTATCCTGTACACAATAATTTCTTCTTTTAGGAGCTTTAAAAGTTTTCACATTTTATCTTTAATAGAAATGACTGCATCTGTACTTTCATTCTTAATTAGTAGAATGCAATATAACTTCTCTTTTTTGCCTCATGAAACACTCCTATCAACATAACTATGCCAAATATTGACAGTAAACTAATATCTTTGTTCATGAATCACTGGTAGTTTCATCTATGTCATCATGCACTTCCCTACAAATAAGTGTTCCATAAATATTCCACATTAACATTCTTTTTATGCTTTAAAAGTGAAATTGAAAGTCGTATTTTTAGCAAAATCATTATCTGTGTAGGTGCCTTGTTTACTTGTATTTTTTTATTAGGAGTTGTATTTTTAGTGATATCTGGCCTGTTATGTTTTTCTGATTAGCTGTGTCAATGGAATGATGAACCATCTAATAAAATTAGCAATATTAAACTTTCAGACTTCCAACCAGAACACAGATTTTGTCTCTTTTACACATGAATGAATCCATAAGTAGTTCTGTAATGGACTGATTAGGAAATAAACTATTTGAAAGTAATTGTCAGCACATCAGAGCTATTGATGTGGTGTGGATTTGCCATTGTAAGGTACACTGTTGATAGAGTCTGCACATTTTGGGGGGTTCTGCTTTTTTTTGAGAGAAAATTATGTAATAGAATAAAATGTTTGTATAGGATAATCTAATTTCTAGGTGGAATAGATTTGGAGATGTTACATTCATTTCACTCAATGTGCATGTCATGTGGAAAAACTGATTCACTCCTCTTGCAAATTAATGGTTTCTCTTTAGGATAAAGGATATTTCTTTATGTTATTTCACTTTTCTAGCTTCTTATGTTGGTGTTGGGTTTTTTACATATGGGATCAGTTTACAACACAGTATGAGGGAAAGATTAATTTTATGCCATTTTAGTAATGCTAAAACTGTACTTAAGTCCTACATTACTAAGGTCTGTAAGTGCCTCATGGGTTACTCTGTCTATTGGAATAGTCTCAGAAACTGAATTATTCTGGATGACCTGATTCCAGATCATGGCAGAGGTGGAAGTCTTTAGTGTGGTGTGGGTGTGACCGCAGTGTTTATTCTGCAAGACTTACATCATCACTGAGGACGTGGTTTCAGCTGGAAATTCCTGGTGCCAGTAAAACACTTTCTCTTCTGTGTGTGTTTACTGGTGTTGTTATTGTGCTTTTAGTAAATTGTTATTTCAGCTCACGGTCCCACATTTATTGTCCTTCCCTTACCCAAAGGAAGGGAGGAAGGACAATGGCTCATTTGTAGTTCAGTTTCCTTGCTGGGATTAAAACCAGCATGCTGGAATAAATTCAAAGTCAGTGGTATAACATGAAGCTTGTTAAGTTTGCCCCCAGATATGACATGCTTGTTTGGACCATTAGAATTTATATACTTTTTCAAAGCTAGATTATGTAGCGTCTAGAATGGTTTGCTTTGTGCAAGTGTACATTTCTGGATAACATATCTGAGTGATTGATATTTTATTTGTATCAGTTGGAAAGAGATTTGATAAAAGATTAAAAGTGTCTGTAGATGTTGGAAGGAATTACCTGAGGCAATATTTTTTTTTAATTAGCCTAAAACTATGTAGAGATCATGTTGAAACAACTGCAGGGGTATGCTACCTTCTTTGATGTTTGCCACCAAATGCCCTATAAAGTCACATTGGCATTGTGCATGAACTGTTACTCTATGCTTCACACAAGGAAAAGATTTCTAGAACGAATGCATACTCTTCCAGCCCAATGAAAATCAGATTTTCAGTATTTAAAATAAAAACTATTTACCAGAGTCACAAATTACTTGATGGTATTAAATTCATGCTCTCCTCTCTGTAATACCAATCCACAAACCATTCCTTTATATCAGAAGTCAGGAATGTTCATTGACACCTTCAGACTGTGTTCGCTTTTTGGATGTACCCAGATAGCATTCAGTTTGAAAAGATATTTAATTTCCCAAAAATAACAGAATTGAAATTCATAAGATTTGCAGGTGTGCAATATATGTGATACCTATCTTGCTTATAAATCTTAGAGCCACTGTTTATTAGCAAAATCATGTGAGTACCAGGGTAAAGATTTCCAAGCTTCTCAATTTCTTTGAATGAGTTTTTCTTTCTTTGAAAGATTCCAATTACATAGTAAAATTTGAGAGATACTTTAGAAAAAGAAAATTCATTGAAACTACAGAGATGGTGTCTCTAATTAGATACCATTTGAAAAATAACAGCTTTGAAGCTTTTTGCTTTTTTACTTACAAGCAAGAATATATTTTGTATGGTTACTTTCAGTTTTATCACTGTACTACTTGAACACATATTACTAGAAATCCAGTTTTAAGTGAGCAGGATTCGGTTGCTAGGTTCATGGGGTTTTTTGAGGTTTTTGGGGTTTTTTCAACTGCCAACTTGATTAAGACAGTGCTTCATTTCTTTACTTTTTCTCTATTTTAATGCTGATTAGTAATTTTTTTTTTAAGATTTCCAATCTGAGGGTTGCATTTTGCCAATTGTAGTTGTTAGGATTTGGGGGTTTTTCCTAAGAATAATTCAAAAATAGTTCAGTTCACAAACACTTCTCCCTAAATTGGAATTTACATTGATGAAATTAAAGATTTGAAAGTGCAAACCACTCCTCTAGAAAATACTTAAGTGCATGCAAAATGTTAGGATATGAGCAGTCTTATGCATTTCAATATATGCCTTGGGTATGGTGAATGTTTATTTAAGGGTTCCCAGGATTGTGAGCCTTAAGAGAAATTCCTTTCATTTTAAAGCGGATATTGACAGTATGCTACCGAACACAAACCACTGACTATCATAAAATGGACGTTTGAATTTTTAGAAATTATATCATAACTTTTAAAACAAACAGTAGATTAAAACAGCAAGAGTTCAGTTTTTTGAGATCTTTAAATTCCTCTGACTGCTGTGATGTTTGTTAGCCACTAGTAATCAAAATCTGAATTTTAAGAGAATTGGAAAAGCAATTAATTTTGATTTGAGCAGTTTTTTCAGCCTCTGAAATATCTCAGATCATCTTAGCTGAAGGCTGATTTATTAAAGCAAAGGATGTCAACATACACACTAAGTAAGCAAAGTCTTAATATTTTTTAATAATTTACAATTTCTTAAAGATTTTTATACTTTCCTTTGAGTTAGTGTTTTGTCCTTATATGGTATATTTGCTTGATTTTTTTTTCTTTTTACTCTTCTTTTTTTAACCAGTCTTTCTGTGGAATTCAAGAATTGATTCAAATCTTCTCACATCAGAACCCATTAAGAAATCAATTGTTAATCTTTTGCTAAGTTAAAAGAGGCATTCAATTCCTTTAACTGATACCTGAGTAAGTCTCTCTCTGAGAAAGACTTTTATAGCATTAATGTGTTTCTAGACTGATTTTTAGGGGGAATACTTTGTGTTGGTAGAATGCAAGTTCCTGTAGAAACTAGAATTTTAAGAACATGAGTTTGAAGCAACAGGTGCATAGATATGTTAATTGTAGAAGTGACTAGAGTCCAGCACACAGTATAAAATTTGCCTTGAAACATTGTGATTGATTCAACAAATCACGTGGTTATATGTTCCATTTTTTATTTTTTAAACATAATTCCTGTAAGTAACTCAGTGGAACCTAGCAGGCCTCCTCACATATGAAAATTCATGTAGCAGTGTGTTGCTGTATAACAGACACAAGTCACTAACAATACTGCATGTATAAAATACTTAGTGTGCTGAATATTTGCAAGTGGTTAGAAGTAGTTGCACATCCAAATTATGCGTATTTAACGATGTTTGCATGTATATACTTCTTGTCAGCCAGCCCTGTGAGGTAGCACAGGGGTCTTAATGTATTTTTAGCATGGCAGATCTCTGCACATTCACTGTGGTGCTCCTCTGTGTGTTTGCTGGTACTTTTACACATGCAAAGCACATTGTACTTAGAATGTAAGTATTCACCACCACTGCAGCATGTATGCAAGCCTGACACATACTGTGCTAGGAGATACCAGCAATTCCCAATATGCTGCCAAATTTATTTTTCTAGTGTTATAATATTGATACAAATGAAAATTACAGAGTTGTCTGCACTTTGTCATATCTAATGATACAAAAATACTTATTTTACAAGATCTTTTTCTTTATAATTATGTAATTGTATTTTAGTAGCACAGTACTTATACATAATGACTGTCATTGTAGTAAGGTAGTATTAGGAAGAAAACTGAGCAAACCAATTCTGTTTTACATTAGTATTATAAAACATAGAGTTCTTGGGGTTTTTTTCACATTACCTGGTACCTCTGCACTCCAATTGTTAAATATTATTGCCATCCTAAGACTAATTTTGCTAGTTTCACCTGCTTTTATTTGATCATTATTTAAAGGTTTTCATTTTATCTTTTTCAGATGTTATAATTCCAAACATTTCATTTATATTTCTGTCTACCTTATCTTTCTGTGGCATCACTCTCATTCTCCCCATATGTGAACACTTGCTTGTCTTTATGATAATACTAGATACATTTTTAGAGGCCTTTTTTCTGATTTCTGTAATGCCCCAAGATCAGCAGTAATTCTTTAAGCCTTTATATTATTAAGAGCTCTAATATTGCAAATCAATGTGGAGAAAATACTGTACAGGTATGACTTTCCGAATTAAGCATCTTTGTTTAAAGACAAAGACAGTACTTAAAATATTTTGAACAACTTGAAATCTGGATATTTCTCTTTTGTTGTTTTTATTTTGCTGCCAAAAAGCAAGCTGGAGATCCTGTTGCTGGGAAAAAAATTTATAGCTGCATTTCCCTTCATTGGAAGATTTGTGTTAGCAAGGCTTCCAACACATAAAACGAGTTAAATTTCCAAATAAAGGTATGGGTATGAAAAGGCTGAAATTTTAAAAAGTTACAGCATCAAGCTGAGACTGTTTTGCAGTTTTAGTGGGTGGTGGTGTGGTTTTATTAACCCTCTGTTAACTTATTAGGAAAGTAGACACTGCATTGCAGTCCCATCTTGAAGCTTAATAAAAGGATTCTTTGTTACTGTTGGAAGACTCCTTTGTCCTAATTTCTTGCGTGGATATTCAGAGTTCAAGTATTACCCTTGCTAAGTGACCTAATGAAAACTTCATTGTTGGTTTTTGAAGAAGGATTTACATAATTTCCTAGGATGTCAACTGCTTTAGAGTTCCTTGCCTGTGTAAATGCAACTGCACTACTGGTGGTAGTGCAACAAACTAACTTATCGAAGAGGTATTTGGAATAAAAATAAAATCATAAAATCACCTCTCAAAAAGCAAGCTTTATAGTGATATTGCTGAATCAGTATCAGTAAATTCTGCTGGCATGACTATATTTGGTTATATCATGAGGGGTGTGTGATGAATACCAACTTTTCTTCTCGAACAGTGAGGGAATGGACTACTGTTCTGAGCTGTTTCCTGCCAGTGGGAGCAGGGAAGATCACCATAGATGGTCAGGGTCACGTCTGAAACGTTGCATTCATGAATGCAGTCTATTGTTTTCCCATATTTGACAATGCAGATCAGTAGGATTAAGTAGGACAACTGCACAGAGTTCTTAAAGTGATGTGAAAGTGGCCAGTCTGAGAAAATTGCTAATTGCAGGAGAACAGTTGGGCAGTTTTAAAGGCTGCTTTGTTTTTCAGTCTGTTCTCTGAGCTTCCAGCCTTTGATGTGCCCCCTTCTCAAAACCAAAATTATTAACTATTAACTATTTACATGCTTTATAATCAACTATGAAGAAAAAAAAAAATCCACAAAATCTTCTTTCTCAGATATTGCTAACACTTACAGCTACACTGAAAAGAGTTTATTGGTTTATTTGTAAAATACTTCCTGACTGGAAAATTAGTCAGCAGGTGTTTCAAAAGAAAGAAATTTATGCTTTCCCTGGCAGCTAAGCTAGCTTATACTTAGATTTTTAAGGTCACTTAAAAATGGCAAGCAAGAACAAAATTGGCTATATTTTTGTCTCCTCTTCCCATCCATTAACACATCAGATATGTTAGTAAGAGACTTGAAAACAGCAAACTACTCTGGAAGTCAGTGTAGATATCCTGTGTTTTTTCACTATGATATTTCATTGGATTTGAGACACTGCTTTAAAAATTAAGAATGGGAATTGAAAGGTACCAAATAAATAAAACTGATGCAGTGAATGTTGTTTTCCAGCTGAGAGAAGACAACTGCGTTTGATTGTTTTTATCAGTCAGTTTAGATTTTAGAATGTACACTTCATTTTCTAGTGAACCATTTCACAACCTGAAACTGCAACTTAAATGCTAGAAAAATTGTTAGGAATTAATCCTGTCCTTACAAATCTATCTGTCTGGGGAGAGAGAGAAGGGGATTATTGGAGTTAGCAGTGAAGTGACACCTTCCTAAAATATACTTCCATCCATCCAATACTTCAAAACCAAAGGGCTAAATATGGCACAGGAAGAAAAAGTAAAACTTTTAAGATACTAATAATATTAATTCTGTTTTGAGGAAGCTTTGTTTGCCGAGTTGATTTTTGAAGTGCAATCTATCATCAGTCACAGTAAGGCAATACTGTTCGCTTTTGGATTTACTCCTAGTGGTAAAATATCAACAAATAGCCTCTTGTTATGATTTCACTGGTACCCTCTACTCCTGATCCCTGGTAATAGATGAGATTTCTGTTGACATCACAGGAAATAGAACAATAAGCCTCACAGTTAAATATTGCTGTTTACTGAATCAACAGTTGGTAGGAAATTAGGGTATATCATTTTATCCTAGTATTTTCTTAATGTTAATTGATGGGGTTTATAACAGATGCAAAATTAAGGTTTGGGGTTTTTTTTAATCTTCTCAAAATGTTTTTTTTACACAAGAGAAAATGGCTGTTTTCAGTTTGATCAAATAACCTCCTAGTCTGATACACTGTCTCTAATAGTGGCCAGTCAAAAATGCTGAGGAAAAATAAGAACAGATCAAGCATAAAATGAAACTTTCTGGCATGTGGCAGTCCACAGCTCAGGAATTTCCCAAGCTGAAGGTTATATTTTGAAGGCTTTATTCCATGAATTTCTGATAAGTTTTCAAACCCATCAGTATCAAACCTATCAGATCTTTTGATGATCCTGTATTTTTTCTACTTTTTTTTCTCTTAAGGGATGTTTGTTAATTTTAAGACAGAAGTAGTTTTAAATTGCACAGCTACTTTCTATCTAGTCTTCAATACAAGGGTCATTTTCCAAAGATTTTAGAATCTGTAGTCCCAGTGTAAAATATTTTAGTGAAACAAATAAAGTGCTTTTAAAAGGATACAATAGTTTGACATATTGGTTGAGTAAAGTGGTATTTCCAAAAGCCTTGGAACAATGTATTGATACGCAGCATGATATGATGATTATTCTTGTTACATTTGGTAGGATGGGCAGAGATTTTGGCCAAAGATCCTCGAAGTAGGGGAATTTACTTTTTACTTTCGAAAACAGAAAGATTTTGTAGTTTAAAAAAAAATTGAAACAATAAAATTTTCAAACTATGCAGATAAAAAGGAAATTACACAGGGCAGGGTGCTAGGAAAAAAATTGTAATTATCCTAGGATTTTTGGAATTGAAAATATTTCAACAAATTAATCTGTAAAATCTTTCCCCAAGGAATAGAATCACTTTCTACATATTACTCTACCCATCCAAATTCGGTATAACAAAGAAACTTAAGTCAAAATTCTTTAACAAAACCCAAGAAAGATGTTGTGTATTTAAATATTGAAAATAATGATTGTAAATGTTGATTTGAATGTATAGAAATAATCTTTTTTTTTTTTTCTTTTTGAGGTTAGAAGAGACAGGCTAGAACCTTTCTGTTCAAATTCTGAAATGAATTAAAAGCTTTATGTATTCCCTAACAAAATGAAAACCTGCTGTTAAGGTAATAGCTCCAATAGAATTATAGAATCAGGGAAGTTTTTAGATTGGAAAAGAACTTAATGATCATATCGAGTCCAACCATCAACCCCACACTGCCAAATCCACCTCTAAACCATATCCCTAAGCACTGCCTCTAAATGTACCTATGATCACTAGTACATTACTACTTCTGGAATGCCTGTGAATGCATGTCAAGTGATAAAAGAAAAGAGACAAGTGTAACAAATATTGTTTGTTTCTGCAGATCTCTTGCAAAACAGACAAAATTTGAAAAGTAGAATGCAAAAGCAGTGAAAATACAAACCTTCACGCTGATTTATTCTAAAATAGATTTTCACATGATATAAGATTGAAAATTGGTAGACATGTAACCTGCATGTGTTGTTTTTGTGTATCAGATATAATTAACTTAAAAATATTAATATCAGAACAGCAATGGAATGTAGAATGAATAATTTAGCTTGAGATTACCTAAACTGAAACAATGTGTTTCTTTTTTGATACACATCTACATAAGCATTCTTCCTTTAGCTTGAATATTTGGGAGAGAAGAAATGTTAGAAAAAGTGCTCTAAAAAAAGAAAAACAAACCACCAGAAAAACTGGTGGTACTGGTAAGACTTGCCACCACCTCAAGCCAGAAGTATTATGATATTGTACAAGATGCATTTGTTCTGAAATTTTTACTAAAGATTCGTGAGAAAAGAGTGGTCGGTTCATAATTTTTGCTTCCTGTTTTTGTGGGTTTTTAGAGGTGCGTTCATTTTAAGTGGAAGAACTGTTACTGAATTAAGAGGGTGAAAACTTTGTCAAATCTGGTGAGATGAGAGAGAAGGAGATGATACCAGACAGCATAAAGGGAATTAGAAGGTCAAGAGGAAGAAAACCTAAGTTGTTGACAATTTATGAAGTGATGAAATATGTGTGTCTTTAATATTCTGAGTGAGTAGTAACATAAGGAAATTGCAATGGTTCTTCCTGGGAAGCAGTGTTCCTTTGCAGAAGTGGCTAAAGAACGAGTCCATATAAAGAAAGTGATGATACAGGAAGATGCTGATTTTGCCTCCAATTTGCAGTTATTTTTGCTTCTTGGAAGGATCTCCAAGGGGACAGTTTTAAAGCAGGGTTTCATAGAAATCCCATCAACGTCTTAATGCTGCATTTCATGCAAGATTTTAAAGATTTTAAAGGCTCAGGGCATCATATTTATCTCAAAAGGAGTGAAAAAGGTTGTCTCAGACTTTTCATGCATTCCAGAAGACAGGTGAGGAGCTTAGGGGAGATGACATAGGAAGTGAGGTTGAGGCAGCTAGCTTTTTTAAGTTTGGTGAAAAGAATGCTGGTGTAGCTAGATAATTCCCCATAGTGGCAGACTATGAGGAACAATGATCACTGTGTACTCCTTGTAAGAATCAGAAGAGATCACTAGAAAACACTTCTCCCTTAGAAGGGTACTGGTCAATTTCTCTAATTTTTATGCATCAAGCATAAATGAAAACAAAAGATAGAAAATTAAATGAGAAATCACTTTGTGAGACTTGAGGCATATTGGAGCCTGCCTCGTCAGAGAAGATTCTGTAACTATTACAGACAACTGTAAATAGACAGGAAAGGTTATCTGTGCTCATTTTAATTAAGTTTCTCCAAAAGTGTACGGATGCTCTTTTCTGGAGAAGTTCCTATGCAAATTTCTTTGGCTACTCAGTTTAATTCTAGGCTTCTTTTTCAGTCCAGAGAGTTATTTATACCAGTTTGTTGTGGTTAGCAAGTAAGCATTTAGAATTTTCATTTTCTTTGCATCCTTTTTACATGTTCTACAAACAAGGAAACATGTTTTCATAGCTGTATGCACTATACATGCTGCTTATTCTATGACTTTCAGGAGCCAGTGTAGTCATTATTTCTCAGTATATTAAAGAACAGTTACAAATATTATATTGAAGAAATGAAGATTGGTTCTTTAGCCACGTTCACTGTCAGAGCCAGCATAGCAGTGGGAAAAAGCTTGTATTGGTCATTTGGGTTATAGTTTTAGTGCTTTTTACCTCTCTTGAGGAACACACACCCTCAGTCCTATTCAGAGTAAAGCCTCAGAGTGGGAGCAGTGCTGTTGAGCTGCAGCACAGACATGACTGGTACACTTCCTCATCTGTGTTCTTTCTGGTTTCTGGTACAGTTGTTAGACCACTTCTAATGATTTCTAATTCTGTTGAAATTTTTTGTTTGAAATTTCCATTCCATAGGTCATCCATGAGAGAAACCATGCAAGGGTAAGGCTAGAAGAGGAAAAGGACATGCATGAGGTTAGTGTAAATCGTGCCATGCACCATGTGAGTGTACCTTTTTAGTAAACAAGTTCACACTCTGTAATTCTTTGTATGAGTTTTTTCAAACGGGGCAGATAGATAATGAAAAGAATAAAATTTTAAGCAAAAAAAAAAATTGCATCTCTGGTTAAAATGTTGTGACATAATTAAATTGTTACACGTTGCCAGATGATGTCATGGAGGCCAGAACTTTACATGACTTTAGAAAGGGATTAGTCTAATTTCTATCTTGGGAGTTTATGTGCTAGGGATTGGAAGAAGCTTGAAGAAAGACATACCAGGGAAGAATGACTGTATAAATTCTTCTATATGCATCAATTAACATCCACTGTCTGATGTAGAAATCTGGATAAACTGAGCCTCAATTCAGACTTTTCTGTGTTCATATGAGAAAGATATGTTAAAAATAGAATAAAAACTTGAGTTCTACTGTGCAAGGAAAATTTTCAGATGCCACTGTGACAGCTGACACAGCAACATGGACCCTGAAGTGGAGATGAAATGTCTAAAAAGGCAAAACCCTACCATTCAGATAGTAAAGAAGAAAATTTTCATTTCTTAAATATTCATTACAGTAATGCTAATGCTTAATAGGTAAGTGTTAAAAGCCATTGTTAGTCATGGCACAGTCTGCATTTGAAAATTAGATTCTGTCATATCCAAAGAAGAAAACTAAAAAACTGTCCAGTAGCTACAGATGTTACACAGATATTTTCCCTATATTAAACAACAGCAAAAACATGCAAATTTTCATGATACATAAATCAGTACTAAAATGCTGGATATATGTCCCATTTGGAATAGAAGAGTTAGACAAACTGAATACATTTCATGCAGTCATTAGAGATGAAGATACCAAAGCATAAAAGTTAAGACCAAGAAGTAATCACATTAAAACTTAGAAAACCTTCTGTGCTCACTGGGGGCGTTGCATTTCACATGAAATATTCTGACTGTAGATAAAAACTACTTAATGCAAAACACAGTTGACTTTAACTTCTTTGTTGAGTCATAGAAAAGGCATTACTATTCTGCCCACAAATCTAAGATTTGACTGTTTTCTGTATCCTAAAAAAGGATGAGAACCTTAGGTACAGATTTCCAGGCACACAGTGGTTTTCTCTGTTAATTTCATGAGCTAAAAATAATCACATTGACGCATTTTCAGCAATAGGAGTCTGGTTTCAATTTTTGAAATTTTGAGGTGTTTAGAAGGGTTACTGTAGTTTTTGTGTGCTTCAACTGTGTCTGTAAAGCATGTTTATAGGAATAATTTCAAATGTTCAGAATAGTTGCTGTTTGAAAACTGTCAGAAATAAAGGTTACAGTATGACTTTTTTTCTCCTTAACTTTCTGACACTCTTTAACTTTCCTGACTGTTAAACTAAGAAATATAGTGATCTATTAAGCAATTAGCAAATGGAACTGTAAATGTAATAGGACTATGGTCAATATCTCAAAGGCACATGCCTAAACTTTCAGTCTCTGAGGAATGTAAATGGGCCGGAATCATGAACGTGTTTTTTAAAACAAATTTCTTTATTTTCAACCAGAGCAAAATGTCGGATCAAAATAGTATTAAATTTTCTGCTGACAGCTACACAGAATTGTAGAATTGTTTAGGTTGAAAAAACCTTTAATGGCATCAAGTCCAAAATTATCTCAGCACTGCCATCTTGACCATTAAACTTGTTTTTCCAAGTCTACAGTATTTTGAGACTATTTCCTCTCATCCTGTCTTCTTGTTACCTGGTAGAAAAGACTGACACCCACATCACTCCAATCTTTCAGGCAACTGTAGAGAGCATAAGGTCTCCTGCAAACCTCCTTTTCTCCAGGCTCACAACCCCAGCTCCCTCACCCACTCCTGATAACCCTTGTGCTCCAGACCATTAAACAGCTTTTTCCCTTCTCTGGAGCTGCTCCAGCATCTGAATGTCCTTCCTGAATTAGGGGCCCAGAACTGGACACAGCAGTTGAGGTGTGGCCTCACCAGTGCTGAGTATGGGAGAGGAATCACTTTCCTGGTCCTGCTGGCCACACCTTTTGTGATACAAACTAGGATGCCATTGGCCCTCTTGGACACACTTCTGGCTCATGGTCAGTTTCTGTCAAGCAGCAGCACCAGGTCTTTCTCCACTGGATTGCACCGCTCTTGCAGAATCTGTAGGGCTGCGTGGGGTTGGTCTGACCCAAGTGCAGGACTTGGCATAACAATANAATTAGCAAATGGAACTGTAAATGTAATAGGACTATGGTCAATATCTCAAAGGCACATGCCTAAACTTTCAGTCTCTGAGGAATGTAAATGGGCCGGAATCATGAACGTGTTTTTTAAAACAAATTTCTTTATTTTCAACCAGAGCAAAGTGTCAGATCAAAATAGTATTAAATTTTCTGCTGACAGCTACACAGAATTGTAGAATTGTTTAGGTTGAAAAAACCTTTAATGGCATCAAGTCCAAAATTATCTCAGCACTGCCATCTTGACCATTAAACTTGTTTTTCCAAGTCTACAGTATTTTAAGACTATTTCCTCTCATCCTGTCTTCTTGTTACCTGGTAGAAAAGACTGACACCCACATCACTCCAATCTTTCAGGCAACTGTAGAGAGCATAAGGTCTCCTGCAAACCTCCTTTTCTCCAGGCTCACAACCCCAGCTCCCTCACCCACTCCTGATAACCCTTGTGCTCCAGACCATTAAACAGCTTTTTCCCTTCTCTGGAGCTGCTCCAGCATCTGAATGTCCTTCCTGAATTAGGGGCCCAGAACTGGACACAGCAGTTGAGGTGTGGCCTCACCAGTGCTGAGTATGGGAGAGGAATCACTTTCCTGGTCCTGCTGGCCACACCTTTTGTGATACAAACTAGGATGCCATTGGCCCTCTTGGACACACTTCTGGCTCATGGTCAGTTTCTGTCAAGCAGCAGCACCAGGTCTTTCTCCACTGGATTGCACCGCTCTTGCAGAATCTGTAGGGCTGCGTGGGGTTGGTCTGACCCAAGTGCAGGACTTGGCATAACAATAGTAGGAGCAACACAGGAAGAAACCCACTTCTATGCAGATCAAGGTTATCTTGTAAAAGACAGAGAGAAATATTCTGTTCTCAATGTTATACTTTGATAAGGATCAAACATGCTTTGTCATCAATAACATCTTCCTTCACCAAACAAAAAATGGGTTTGGATTGCTATGTCATTAAAAGTTTCTCCAAGCCATGTCTATGAATTTATCCAACATTAAGGAATGTTGAACTTATAGCTGGAGCAGTAAACCTGAGTATTTATTTGGAAACCGTGTCCTGCAAAATCTAGTTTAAATTTGTACTTATAAGGAATACTTGGGAAACTTCATTGTTGCAGCCTGATACAAAATCCAAAATTTATAACTCTGGTATTGCCTATTTTTTCCCATTTCTTTGCTTTTCAGCCTTTATTTTTCAATAGATCCTAAATTTTCTGTATTTCTCTGTCCCTCTGGAATTCATTAGTTCTAGAGTATAAAGGGGGCAGTTTGATGTAAGAATGTTTGTGTTGTTTCCATTTTAAACTGAGATGTCCAATCAACACCTGCAGACTGTGTATGCATTAGTTTACTCTGCATGCTGCCCAGGAAGTATAGTCTAATGATGATTTTGATTGAGTAAACATTTTCAAGTAAGGTTTTATTGTATATATTGCCAGTGCAAATTGAACAAAACAAGTTAATCACCCTGGCACCTTCTTTTCTTGTGAAACCAACTTGGTCTGAATTTTATTAAATTCTTTTTCACTCTTTAGATCTCTGCTATCGAGACTGTTCAGAACCACATATACATTTATAGGTAAAGCGGATTATTTTTTGTTATTTTAGCTATAAAGCATTTTATCTAAAAATAAGGTTCACCTAAACATGTTGCGATGGCATTGTCCCCATAAATGTGAGCATTGATATTTATGAATCTTGTACATAGCAAAGATTATAAGAGTTCTCACCAGGAATGTGTTATAGACTTTTTTATAAAATGTTACAAAAAGGTACCCATTCTGTTAGATGAAACCATTTCAAACTTCTTTCATTACTTGAAGACATAACATTGTCTTTACACATCTTTTGAAGGCAGGATTTTTTTAGATAGTTGAAAAAATTCTTCCAATATTTGAAAAGATCAACTAAAAGAGATGGCTAGTAATAGAACTTCAGGGCAAACCCCAAGAGGGTTTTGATCCACAATCCCTTAAGGTGTTGTACATTTGTGTTTTCATTCATACCAGTGCCTTCAAATACTTTGCAAGTTTGAAAAATATTTTTTTTTTTTATTTCACACTAAAGGTCTCATTCAGAGAGGCACTGTACAACAGTATATCCTCTTTATGTCACTCTTCTTGGGAGTCAAGAAATGGTATGGCCTAATGAGGTGCTACACAGGTTATCAACAGGATTGTAGGATGCACATCAATAGCTTTACATCAGAGGCAAACTTAAAAGACTTAAAAGAAAAAAAAATTAGGTGAAGAGTTAGTGCTGTATGATACCATTGTCCAGGGAGAGAAAGTTCAATAATAATACCAAATAAAGAATAACAAATAACAAAAGTAAATTCTTAATGAGGTATTGTGTTATTTCTGTTTCATTTATGTTCACTAAAGATACGAGTTCATCAATTAAATATTTAGATATTTCTGTAATCTTCAGAGCTAACAAGTATTTTTAAGAAACTTGAAAATAATTCATTTGAAGTAGTGTATATGGCTATTTTCAAAAGACCTAAGGAAAACAGTAACATTTATGAAAAGCAATAAACATAGCTGTAATGTTTTAAATCTTTTGTAATGTGACCATAATTGAGCTAAAAATGTTTACATGTGATATATGTTGTTTATTGTCACTCTGCATATTCTTCAAAATTATTTTTTATTTCTGTGGAACACACATCAGTATTTTTGCTTATTTGACACGGACACTTGGGAATTAATTGCAGTTGGTTTGTAACATTGGAATATAATTTTCTGCTGCTTTTAATTAGTCTTTAATACTGTGTATCCTTAGATAACATATCAATTTAAGATTGATCTTAGTCTGGTAGTTTGAAATCAAATGTGATCTTTTATAATTAATATATTTTGAGGTAGAGGAAAAAATAACAATGACTAATAAATTGTAAGGTTTCTCTTAATGTTAAACAAATCTAATCACTCAGCTTTTAGACCTAATACTTGATGAAGTCTTACATTGTAAAATATATACTGAGGCAGATTAGTTTACAATTAAATGCCTGAAATGATATAATGAGATTTGACATGTTAATGTATAATTTTCATCATATGCCTGTCCTCTCTTGCATTTGGAAACTTTTCACTGAATTATTTGATTTTTGAAGTCATGGAAAGATTGAATTCTGAGTATGCAGTTTAGGACAAATCTGATGTTTCAAATTCTGCATCTGAAAATGCAGCTAAGATGGAGCTACAGGGTGGTTTGGTAAAAAATGTACTTGCGTTCTGTCAAGATAACAGTAGGACTGTGTCTCCCCTGATATATCTTTGCAGTTGAGCTATGGAAAAAACTGAGGTGTAGAGCGTAAACACCTGAAAAACTTAGAGTTCTGAGATCAGGTCAAAGCTCTGTCTGGCACAATATTGTGTTTGATCAATTACAAATACCTATGGAATAGTATGGAAACAGGCAAGTATGTATTGATAGCTCCATGCCTCCTTCAACTAGGCATCTGAATCCGCTTCCAAATTCACTGCGTACTGTTTTTCTGTCAATAGGTCTAATTCATTCACAGTCTAATTTTTTGTGAGATAAAGTTTTTGGTTGTTTTGAGTTGTGTGACCCCCTAACTTCATTTAAAATCCCCTAATATTTTTATTAGAAAAGGCAATGAATTAAGTTTTGCTAGATTACTTTCTCCATATCACACATGAATTTCTAGATAGCCATCAGGAGACTCCAGACCTAGAATTTCCAGGCTTATGAGTTTTGGAAGACATAGTCTGTCTGAGGCATTTCAGTTACAAGATGTATATGGTATTTGAGTTAGAAATAGCCTGTGGTAGTGGCTGAGGCTGTAAAAAGTAACTTGAAAATCTTCATGAAATCATAGAATCATAGAAGTAGTTTGGGTTGGAAGGGACTTGTAAACGTCATCTAGTCTAACCCCCCTGAAACAAGCAGGGACATTTCAGCTCGATTTCGTTGCTCAAAGCCCATCAGTCTGGCTTTAAACACTTCTAGGGATGGCCATCTAGCACCTCTCTGGGTAACTGGTTCCAGTGTCTCCCTACCCTCACAGGAAAGAGTTTCTGTCTAATATTGAATATAAATCTGCTCTTTTACAGTTTAAAGCCATTTCCTCCTTGTCCCTCTCATTACAAGCCCTTGTAAAAAAAGGCTCTGTCTCCAGCTCTGCTATAAGCCCACTTTACATACTGGAAAGTTGCCGTGAAGTCTCCTGGGAGGCTTCACTTCTCCAGGCCGAACAACCCCAATTCTCTCAGCCTGTCCTCTTAGGTGAAGTGCTCCTTCCCCTGGGTCATTTTTGTGGTCTTCCTCTGGATCTGCTTTTGTGTGCTGAGGAGTTCAGAGCTGGATGCAACATTCCATGTGGTGTCACACGAGGGCAGAGTAGAGGGGCACAATTACTTCCCTTAACCAGCTGGTCATGCTCGTTTTGATGCAGCCCAGGATGTGATTGGCTTTCTGAAAGTACAAGTGCACATTTCTGGCTCATGTACAGCTTTTCATCCACCAGCAGCCTCAAGTCCTTCTCAGCAGGGCTGCTCCTCAACTCACTACAGCTAGCTGTGCTGCTTTTCCAGGAGATGTTGAGGTGGTTGAAGTCCCCCAGCAGGAGGAGAGCCTTTGAGCCTGATGCCTCGTGTAGCTGGACCAGAAAGGCTTCATCAATAATCTTCCTTATCTGGCAGCCTGTGATAGACACCAACCACAAAGGTCCCTTTGTTGCTATTCTCCAATTCTTGCCCAATCTCACATACACTGTTTTGGTTCAGTTACTTTGCAAAGTATTTCACCTTGGTTATGTTCACATTCTAATCAGGATTAAAAGAAATTTTTCTAAATAATAACTTCCAGTGAAAGATTTTGTTTTGTAAACCATACTCTGGTAAAAAATAAAAAAAGGCTTCAAAGGGAAACTTTGAGGGACCTGGAATAGATTTGGAAGTCTCCCAAGTGGTTTTAGATCTAAAGAAAAAAAAAAGACATATCTCTGTCACTCAGCTGTACCTCAGAACTACCATACAGCTACATAGGCCCTATAGTATTTGTCAAAAAGACAAACTATGAAAGGAGGACTCAAACTCTATGCAGAATATTGAATACACAGCTATATTCAAAAGAATTATTGGAATTTTACTTGCATACATATGCATGGATTCTTTTATTGGTATCCATATATAAATATGTAATTTGGATGTTAAATCTTTTTTTTTTTAATTACCCTCTTTTCTTTTTTTAATTACCCTTAGAAATTCAAATTTAACTTACACAGGACCATTTCTCATCTACTTGTAAAAAAGCCATCCTTGTATTTTTTTTTAATAGTGCTGTCTTTGAATCTTGATACCACGTCAGGAAATAACATGCTTTATCAGTTATGGAAGTAAACTTCATCCCTAGGTCTTGGAAAGTTTTCTGAACAATGTTTCACATTGCCTCTAAATGATAATAGTTTTAAACCTAATCATTTATTTAGTGATTAATATAATTTGCTGTTAGCAATATGCTTGTATTTTCAGTCTGAAATATTAATAGATTAGACTTGATGATCTCAAAGGTCTTTTCCAACCTAGTTCGTTCTGTGATTCCATGATTCTGTAATATTTAGGAATGCATATAATAAATTGCAGTCAGAGCAAATGAGAGTACTACTAATCATTTATATATATATATAAAATTTGAGGTAAAAGTTATTAGTTTCATTTCTGTCTGTATTCATCTTAAGAAGCAAGTTAAAGAGTTACATGTGGTTTAGTTCCATTTCAGTGCTTCTGTACAGCTCAGAAGAAACTGCTTCTGAGTTGCTGTTCATGGGTTACAATGCTAAACTCACAACTGTTTCTCTAGCTGTGTGTTCCCATAAACCTCACAGGCTGTAGTAAGAAGAGTAAATTGCAGAAATTAGAAATCCAGAGAAAACTGGCAGATGTGATATATTATATGGAATTACAGCAGTCAGAAGATTTTGTATGAAGGAGAATGTCATGCATTTGAAATATACTTTGGTGTGTGTTGCCCTTAGGTGTGTACCACATGCTAGATACACAGAGTATTTTTTAATAATTATCTGATAATTTTGATAATCCTTTAATAGAAAATTATTAGGTGCAAGTTTGCCTAGATCTTAAATAAGCTCCTATTTATAGGAAAAAGTTTTTCAGTCTGACTTCATCAACAGGAGAGGAAGAATCTGATGCCCTGTGTGGTAACACATGGTTACAAGTGGTTTTGTACTTGGCTAGAAGAACTCACAGCTGATCTCATTGAATAAACTGTGATTTCTATTCTTTGAACTCCCTATGAAGTCATAGAAAGTGTTTCTGTGTAAATCTATTGTGCATTAAAGGTGTGTGATCCACCACCATATTTACAAATTAAACCCCGGGAAATACGTTGAAAATTATCATCTTCTGAATACACTAGAAAATACAGTTTGGGGTTCTTTTCTATACAAGTAATAGTGATCAAGGTGTATGTGTAGCTGGCTGAAGAATTTAGAGGTTTTCTTAATTTCACCACCAATATCTACAGCATGTTGTACAGGATCTGAATTATTGTGTGTGCACTAATTATTCGAAATAATTATCTAAAGTATTTATGCAAAGAATTCTTACTTTTTATCCCATTTATATTGTCTTCAAAATATGGAGTTTTCCTTCTGTGCTGGATTACAGTTGTCCTGATTCAACGTATGTAAGCACGTCATACCTTTCATTGAATTAAGAAAGACATAATATTATCAAGCTTCTATGCATATGTTATTTTATTAAAATGAGGAATCCATTTTCATGGCTAATATGTAAAATATAAGAAGAAAAAGTAGTTCAAGAAACCATATAAAATTAAGAAAGTTAATATAAATCTTGCAGTATATTTCTTAGTATAGAGATGTACATATGAATTAGCCAGAGAGAAATTCAGCTGCATGTATGGTGTGGAATTGAACTTAACGATCTCTGTGTAATAAATCATATAAATCATAGGGACCTTTTTGTATTTTCAGCATTTTGTTCTGTAATTTGTTCTTAACACTACCTTGCTCGTGTATAACCTAGTCATTAGGTTGAAATAGTACACTGCCAATTTCTTCCTTGGTTGAGGGCTGTGATATATCATCAAGCTGTGAGGAAAAGCAAAAATTAAAACAAAATATAAATGAGACAGATTGAAACACTGCAGTGTTTTGGGCCTTAACTCTCTAAGTACAGATATGGTATTCGATTCTGTAAAACAATCTTAAAAATTCTAGTTTTCATTTCATTCAGCTCTTCCTCTTCTGACCTCAAATATTTTAATAATATGCACACAATAAAGTTAATTTTTTCTTCTTGAAAGTACTTATCCTAAAACTTTAGCAAAAGGAAACACTGCTAATGTAGATGTATGTCTCAGTTTGTACATGGAACTTTTCATCTTTCAAAATCAGAACTGTAGTGATTAGATATATTTTACAGTTTACTGACATGTGTGACTATCTGGCAGTCTCCAATTTTCCTTCTTTCTCCATAAAAACCAAACGATTTTTACTGCTTTATGGAGAACTTTCTTGCTGCAGCACTGCACAGAAAGCTATTTCAACATCAGCTTTGAGAAAGGAGACAGGAATATCCAATATTTAATAGCTAGAATGAAAGAAACAAAGAAAAAAACACCACTAGAATGTTAGAGTTCTAGCATTAAATGGTCTATGTAGTTTTTTATTTCCTGTATTGTGATATTCAAGGGATGTAATAGTTGAACTAGGTTCTCAGATACTTCTATTGATTAAATAAATAAATGCATAAAATCTTGATAGAGCTCATGCAAAACTACCACTCTTCTCAGACTTCTGTATGTAAGAAGCACCCAGGGTGCTTCAAAAATATAACATTCTGTGTCAAAATGAAATTATTTTAATAATCCCCAGTGTTCCATGCTGATGCCATCTTTCTGCTGTCTTTGATTCATGAAAGAAAATTTTAACCAGCACAGACTACTTTAAAATACCCTTTATGCTTAGTTTAATAATGAGATATTAATTGTCAAATATGTACTAGTCGAAAGAAAAGCAGATGTTGAAATTTAATAACTTGGGGTTTTGTTCAAAACTTGTAGTTTTACAGTAAATTGTATCACATGAATTGACCTATTCCGTGGATATTGCTGTGCTGAATGAGAATGTTTAACTGAGAGGTAGAGGTTATTCCTCTTCATGGACAACACTAAGTTGGTTGGGAGTGTTGATCGCTGGATGGTAGAAGCACTCTACAAAACGATCTGGACAGGCTGGATTAATGGGCCAAGGTCAATTGTATGAGATTCAATAAGGTCAGGTGCCCTAAACTGTGTTTAATCTTGAGGAAAGTAGGCTCAGGGAAGACCTTATTGCTCTCTACAACTGCCTGAAGTGAGCTTGTAGTGCGGTGGGGGTCCGTGTCTTCTCCCAGGTAACAAGTGACAGGATGAGAAAAAATGTCCTTGAGTTACACCAGGGAAGGTGGATTGGGTATTAGGATATTTTTTTCACAGGAAAGGTTGTAAAGCATTGGGACGGACTGCCCAGGGAGGTGGTGGAGTCATCGTCCCTGGAAGTGTTCAAAAAGCTGTGGATACAGCACATGAGTACATGGTTTGATGGTGAAGGTGGTGGTAGTGTTTCTAGGCTGATGGTTGGACTTCATGATCGTAAAGGTCTTTTCCAGCCTTGGCAGTTCTGTGCTTCTAGTGCTGTGAATGCAAGTGATGAGGTGACTTTGGCAGTTAAATAGTTAAAACTATTACCTTCCGTTTTCGTAAGATTTTTCAGGCACATCTGGTCATGTTTTTATATTCCTTATTTTTTATTGGTTTGGTAAAATACAGTTAAACACATATTCTTCTTGACAAACAGCAAAGTAATATTGTAAAGTGAAACACAGGCCAATAGACATTAAATCACAGATACATTGCTGTATCCTGGAATACACAAAGGCCAAGTCCTGAGTCTAAAATAATTTTGTGAAGTGGTATAATGAAGTGGGAATTGTGACTGTAGGGGAGTGCAACTTTCCCAACTACTGCACTCAGCTAGAATGTAAACTGGAGAGAGAATTCATTCGTGCTGTAAAAGATGCAGCAATCTATTGAGATTGTAAATTTGTTTTTAAGTTACTACTCCTAAAAAAACTTGGATTTCAGTTCCAGATCTTATAAGAACTGTGGAAACAGGGCAGAATAGTACAGATCTATAATCCTAAACTCTGATTACAGTAGTTCAGAATAAGGAAAAATTTTTCTAACTTCATGTGAATTTAAAGGTTTAGTATGATGAAATGAAGAGGAAAATGAGCAAACAGTAGTTTGACAATAGTTTAATACTGTCATTTTGGAATAAGTAAAATATTCTAGACTTTTCTAGTTCATGGAGATTAATTACTAGCAATTTTTTTTTTTTTTTTTACCTTTGTCTTGTACAAAATCTTAGCTTGCCATAGTTGTTAGGCAAATTAAAATTAGAATATGTGGAAGTCTATTGCAGGTTTCTTAGGTTGCCATAGTTGTTAGGCAAATTAAAATTAGAATATGTGGAAGTCTATTGGAGGTTTCTTAGGGTGCTAGTCTCTCCTCTTTGATGACTACTTTATCGTAATAGTTCTGCCGTGATTTATGAACCTGAAAAAAGAATATAACCTCCTAGTGCAAAGTATTTGCTCCCTAGAACAAAGAAGAAACTGTAAAATTACATTGTCTTTTTTCTGCTCTTGGCATAAAATGTACCACGCCACCCCTTACACAATTAACTTCATGAAAATTTAAAAAAAAAAAAAAAAAAAAAAAAAAAATCAGGATCTATATAAACTTCAGGAAAATGTAAGGAAAATAAGGGAGCCGAGTGAAGAAATATAGTATTAAAAGAGACATGCTGTTAGCTATAAAGAGCACAGTGTAATACTCAGAAAAATAGTTGATATCTCAGTCTAAATCAACCTCCTGAAGGGTTTGAAACCTGATGTGGAAGCATCTGTGATGCCTAATATTGTAAATAGAAATCATGCCTAAAAACATACGTCTGGTGCTTTTGAAAATGAGTCCTTTTAGAGTGTCTTTAATATATATTTTTTCTGCTGTCTTCCTTCTTAAGAAAACTTCTTCTGTCACAGGAAATGTCATTCTATAAATGGATCTTACTGGTCAGGGTTAGTTTCCACTACTGAAGAAGGCATTAGTATTACAGAGCAACTCAGTTTGAGTGGTTAGAACATCTGCTCTGAGTCTTCACCTGTGCTATTCATTGCCAGTTACATACCTTTATTCTCACATCTTGAACTTAGTTTCTTCCACAGCTTTTGTTTACCAGTCTGGATAATGATTATATTCCTTCTCAGATTGCATTTGGGAAGACTAAACAGAATGAATATTTTCAGCCTTTTCAGTTCATAAACACAATGCATACATTCTGATTGTTTAGTTCATATGTGCATTACTCTGAATTTAGTATTTTTAAATTCGATTTCATTTAGTTATGTTCTGTTAATGTAATTGACTAACTCATAAAGCACTTCCTGTAAGACCTTTCATGGTTTATACCTGTTGAAAATGAAGAAATTGTGTAAGTGACCTACACTGATACACTCCATTTACCTGACTGACTAAGGTTTTACAGAGGATCCACCTCATTTAAAGACCTCCACTAGAAATCTCCCTTCAGACCCTGGCTAGATTCTTCTGTATCTCATAATTCTTCTCTTCACTCCTATCTTCAACTTAACTTTCTCTGAAGCTAGTATCAAATCTTTCACATTTCTGGTTTAAAAATAAAAGTATTTAGCTCACTTAGAATCTGTCAGATGGCCATCACAGAAAATAGCATCTATGAAAATCTCCTTTTGGTGTGGTTTTTTTTTTTTTCCTTTTACCACATCCTTAATTTATTTTTACTTCAATGTTTGTTTCTTTCATAGTTTCATCCCAAAACCGTAAATAAAATTATAGTAGGTTTCCCAATATATTACAGTTATGTAGGTACATACCACTGAATTCCTCTTTAAACTAGGGCCTTCATAGTTCTGTTGCATGATCCTTACTACATCTGTTGACATTAGAAAAAACAAAAATAAACAAAAATACGTTCTCTAGTCTATAATAATGTAGTACTTAGATTTAATATGCTTTTTTTAGAAAAATATTTCAGGTTTTGTACACTTTCTAGAATGAAAGATTATTTGAAGGAGTGGATTTTGAAAAATAACCCAATGCCAACCACATGATGTGTGGCAAATGGATGAGCTGAGGCTCAAGGCTAATCCCACATGCTGCTACCTGTGCAATGCACAGTGAATCCTATAGATCCATTCATCATGGATCACAGAACTCTTTCCAACCCTTACAAAGAAAATTTTGACTGAAACCTCACTCTGTAGATGTTTGTTTCTAGTTGTCGCATACAACATAACATGAAGTTATGACAAGCACATTACAGTTATAATGTGTCAATAAATTATATGCTGCCATATAATCGAGCATATGCATACCTAAAACAAAGTGGCAAACTGAAATGAAAACAAAATAAATGCCAAAATAATACCAGTGAGCATCTCTACCATATGTAAACCTGAGCAAGTTATTTTGTGGAAATAGTCAAAAAAGGAAATGCTTTAACCACAATCTGTGATTGATTTCAACTTGTGCTTGTAACTAATCCACTCATACTGCAGCCAGTCTTATGTACTTAGTTACTAAGCAGTGACTAAGAAGTTTATTTACATTAAAATCTGTTCTATCACCTAGAACCTATAATGAGCTTGCAGCATTTTTGAGAACAGATACAATAGTTCTGCTTTATGTTTATTCCCTGGGTACAATTTAAAATTGATTTAAAACCCAGAAATTATCTTTCACTCTAATATGAACATTTTGCATTTATTAAAGCCAGGGTTGCCCTATTTATAAAAGAGAGTTGGGTCGAAGCAAATGCAGATCCAACCAGTATGGTCACCACTACGTTTCTTCTTTATTACATCTAAAATGGCAGCTTATATACATTTCTATATAGTTTACAAAGTCAGTAGCTTTTTCATTGGCACACAGCAGAGAGAAGAATGCAAACACTCATTGTTGAACTTACTTTTAAGGTAGCTAACACATGCTTACTAACAACTCTATTCAGTGACCTTCAAAACCCCATTATCTTGCTCTGACACCTTAACATCTAATTTCTAACTGTGCCACAGCTTTACCAAGTAATTTTAACTGCGTCACAGGCTTCAAGGCCTCAGGTCAGGCCTCAGCAAGGCCTCTGCAAGGCCTCAGCTCGGGTAGTTCAAGACATAGGTATACATCATGTCCCCCTTCCCTGAGGAATTCTGTAACAATTTATAATAAAAGAAATATCCTAAACTATGCAAGAAATAACAGAATCACAGAATCACAGAATGTGTAGGTTGGAAGAGACCTTCAAGATCATCGAGTCCAACCTAGCCTGTTAAGAAGCCTAATTTTACAGGATATAATATTATATGTCCTATGAATCTAGTTGGTGAGTTTATAAGATAAAATGTATTAAACATCCAGTCCTTAAAGCAAAGCGTGTGTTTAAATGCATTATACAGCAAATTCAAGATCAGAACCTATGAATTTCTTTTTTTGTTGGTTCTCTGGACCTACATGTTTTTCTGAAGAAGTTTCTAAGCATCTGTCATTTGCTAAATTAATGATGGTTGGATTTCAAGAAATTACAATAGTTATAGTGTAGTAGCTTCAGGTAATAGGTGAAAATGCTGGGGTTTAGGAACTGTGATCTAACTTCTGTAAAATTTGAATTTACAACCCACTGCTCTAGAAAAAATCACTGAAAGCACTGTATGGGCTATCCATTTTATTTATTAATTGCAACTCAAGAAATTCACGTATTTCTGAATTCAAATGAAAAATATGGAGTGCTTTAATTTAGCACATAGAGAAATGCTTTATGGTAAAATATTAGCAATGCTGTAGAAAATGTGATAATTTTAAAAGTTGTTCCATTTTCTCCATAATTTTCTCCAGTCTTAATTCTGTCTGGAAAGTTATTTCAGAATTCACAATTTTTATTGTGGTCCTATTTACATGAGCATATAACAAGGAATTCTAAGAGTATGCAATAATAAACATGAAGTTCTTGCTGATAAGAAGTGCTTGCCTGTCATAACTGTGTCAGTTTCCTGTTCTGTTCTTTAGTACTGAGTTTGACAGATACACTCTGTGCCATCAGTGGCTTGCTCTGAACTGTGTAAAGGTAAAGCTGCCACAGTAATTTGTTTCTAAGGACTTCCAAATTTGACTGCACAATGGAATATATCCAGAGAAAAAGATACCAGTATATTGTTAATATACTTTAAGAACAGCACTGTTTAAGAACAGGGAGAAAAAATTCAAAAATATATTTTTGTATTTGTATATTCCCTCTCCAAGTTGTTTTTGCATTTTACTGTATTGTGAATGTGAGAATGAATAGCCATGTAGAGATTCAATATGCAGGAATCTTTTAGAATTGATTTTTAGCATTTAAAGAACATTTATATAAATTGAGTAGATTTCAGCTATGTATGACTCAGACTTATAACAGTGTTAATTTGGCCTTTTTCAAAGACTTGAAAATTCTGCAGGTAAAATGAAGTGGGTCCATTCTTACCCCATTCTCAAACTCTTAGGACAGTACAGCAGCAGGAATTAAGGGTCACAGGGCTCCTACACAAATAATAGGGAAAAATTATTCATGAGAGAATGTCAACCCAAAGAAAGCATTAAATACATCAAGATATAATAGGAATGAGTTACAATGACACAGACTTAAGTTTTTCTGCAAGTGTTATCAGCTTATCTTTGCTCTTGCAGCAGCAAGACCATCAGACTTTCTGTACTCTATATTTGCACCTCCTTCTGAAGAGATGCTTAATGGGTCCTCTATAAAATCATCAGAAAGATTTCAATTAGAGTTTTCCTTGGTATCATTAATAGTTACTTTCAATACTGCAATTTTATATACAAACAGAATTGTAAGAAAATAAGTAACATTTCCCTTTCCTACTCTATACTTCTTTGTAAGATCTTGAACCTAGTAGCTGGATTAAGTGCACAGTAATTAATCTAGGGTCTATTTTACTGAATCTGTTCTTCTTATTAGCATTTACTAATACATCATGCAAATAAATGCTAATTTCAATTTTCAAGTACTTCAGATAATTTTTAATGTTTAATATTTTTGTGGAGGCCACCATGTTGCCTACATCCAAGAGGGATAGAAAAAGCCAAGTAAAATACTTGTTGATTTTTATTTTTTTTTTGGTGATTACTACGTCATATAGAACTCTAAAATCAATATTGATGTGGGAGTTGGAACCTGTTTATAAGGTTATGCTTGTATTTTTAGTATTGTTATTTAAATCTGTACAGCTTGTCTTTTTATGGTAAGTTTCACTGAGGAATTCCTCACTGTTCTGTTTTAATCTTTGCTTTACATCTATCATATAAAGGGGTTTTTTTTGTAATTACAGAATATATGATTGAACAGTACAGTCAAGAGGCCACATATCTGTATTAATCTAAAGATTCAAGACACAGGAATAAAATAGAGGAGCATTCCAGTCTCCAAAAACTTTAAATTCTGATGAATGATAATTTTTTACAGTGTTTGGAAAATTGTCTTAGCATATGGAAATCAGGGTATTTTGGAGAAGAGAGAGAACAGCTGAAATATTCTGCCTTGCTCTTCTTGTTGAAGTCATAATTGGGTTTGTATTCACGTACCCTCTCTTCTGAAATAACACTACCTCATACGAGATTATCAAGGCAACATCTGCCAACAGTTTTGTCTACAAAACACTAAGCTACTGGATCAAACTGTATCTTGAAGAGCTTTACTTTAGGTATCCTAATTTTCTGTCCGACTTAGATATTAATTTTATAGCATATAAAAGGTAGGTGTTCATAAGCAACAAGTGTCATTTGAAGAAATAAATTACTTGCATTAACCTCTTATTTGGCAATGATGTAAAAAGCAAATTTTTTTTTGTCCACTGAAAAAGGTGTCTGAAATCTTCAAGACATGTAAGAATGTGCAATATATCTGTATAACATCACTGTCAGAGTAGCAGTATATGAGTGAAAATACAGTTTGAATAATTTTTAATTTATTTTTTGTTATAATTTTAGCTTTTTAAATAATTTTAGCTTGGAGGAAAAATAGGAATTAATGTGAAATTGTTGTATTTTAAATTTACTGCATTGTAAATATTGTAAATATTTGTGTTTCCAAGTGCTATAAAAATTATTTCAGCTTCTGTTTAGGAAAAAGAAATCAATAAAGGAAGTCGGACATAACAAATGAGAATTTCAGGCACAGTGACAGTAGATAGACCTGGGTGCCTTATATTCACACACCTTTCAATCAAGTAATATGTGTACTGTAGTGGAATAAACTGAAGACACTCTAGCATCCAACTAGACTTTGATCACTTTTGTTCATAAGTGTGACTCATATTTCAGTAGCCACTTTTTTCTAAGCTACTGATCTAAACTTTACAATGAGTGCTCAGTGAACTTAAAGGAGCCTTTACTCTTTCTGCAAACAGACATTAGATACTCATGCTGAATCACACTGGTTTTTTCTTAAATATCAGATACTGTCTCTTTTGCAGTTTTTGTTTCTTGCGTTGTTTTGTCCAATGTCCTTCACATTCTACAGAAAAAATTGTGGTGAAAGATGAGTTCCTTTTTGTAATCATGGTGCTTTCATTAATTCAGTTTTATAGCAGAAATGAAGTTTAAAAATACTAATTTGCCTACATTTTTTTAATTTAATGGTTTTGTTCATTCATTTTTCTTGATGATTACTCCTATGCTTTCTGTTGATTGCATGGCAATTAAAATACTGTATGCAATTAAACATGATAAATACACTGTCATAAATCTCCCTAGTTTTCTGAAGGGAAAGCTATGAAGAGTTCACTTTTTTGTAATAAGGATACAAAGCATAATAGGAACTGTCTTATTCTTTTGATTGGTTGTAATGCTAAGACTGCACCCACTGGTAGAAATATATGAATAGCCTTCGCTCATGTTGCTCTTGTGCCAGTATGGTGTCTTACTGGTTCTGAGATATGACCATTACTTGTTACCAATTTTGTCCAGATTGGAGCCTAATGGGTGGACTCTGTGCAATCCGTGAAAGTTGTGTGTTACATGTTCTGGGTGTGAAATGAAGACATGTGGGAGTGGGAGTGTTTCAAACCTGCTGATGTAAAGTGAGACAACTGCAGAAAATAGAGAGGGTCAATCTTGGTCCACTATTCTCTGTATTGCCTGTTCAGCATAACCTCTGGGATGGGCTGTGCCCTATGCTGCAGCAGGTTTTACATAAAACAAAAGCAAAACCAAAAAAACTAGGAATGAAATAGTATCTGACTTGAAGAGGTATTACTTGAAGGTGTAGTCAAAGCCCTAGTTTGCTCCTGCTAGATCTGTTTTGTCACTGTCTTTTCCAGTTGAGCTGACTGGGTCCTTTTTCTACCTCTCTACTAGTCAGAACAGTTGTTGACCCATGCAGAACACATGCTGTGCTTCCCCCTCCAAGGATGAAAAGCAGCTTTGTTAGCTGTGTTGTCTCAGGTTTCCCAGAGGCATCATAACTATCAGAGGCAGAGTACTACCCAGAAGTTGTGGGAGTAGTGCTTCCTTGCTACACCTTTTTTGGTTTTTTTTTTAATGCTACAAGATTGTAAATAACGTTTCTTAAAACATCTCCATCTCTAGTTTCTCTAGGGAAAAGCTCTAAAAAAATATATATTTCATATGGCCATTTATAGCCAGAAGTACCAGTTTTAAAAACACAGCATGGAGGAAACAGGTGAAAACTGAGTCTTTTTGCTTTCAACAGAGAGGGGTAGTGAAAGTCACTCTAAAAGAGATATTAAAAAAAAAAAAATTGTTTTAGATTTTAAGCTCTCCAGGAAGTCACCTTAGAGATGACTTTCTGAAACACTGTCTTGTCTCCTACCTCCTTTAAGTTAATTTTGTGTGATAATCCCTGGAATTCAAATCCAGGGAGATAGTTTTTTTGTTCCTTTGATATTCATTTGAAATCATTAATTATATCAGCACTTGCTCTTTTCTTGGCAACATCAAACATATGTATTGTAACTAGTCATTATAGTGTTTCACAGGAATAGTCATCACAGAAAATTACCATTCTATGCATTATCAGATTTTTAAAAATTTGCACAGTTGTGAATATTTACAGTTAATGTAACAGAGTTGCCAAGAAAATACAAATACTTCAATAAGTATATTCTTTAATTTTTAGGGGATTTATAAATAAGGATTTTGAGAAACCAAGAATACTTTCTGCTTTGTTCATATATTGATAGTATGCTTCTCTTTGCTCTTTCAGTAATTAAGTCTTGTGGCATTCCAGAAAGCGTAAATCCTGCTGAGATGTTTAGGTTTGGTGCAAACTATTGATGTACAAACAAAAAAAAAAAAAAGGAGGAAAAAAAAAAAAAAAAAGAAATACACCCAGAATCATAAAAAGCTGTTTTGCTTTTACCTTTGAAAGAAAATTGAACAGTAAAGTATTATGGCCTACTGAAACTGTTCTAGCCTCGTTGTTAACTGGAACCTCCTTTTGAAATTCATTGCCTTCAATTACATTTTTAAAAGAATTTTAATTATGTGCCCGAAAAGAATAAAGATGCTTCAGGCTCCATTTGTTTATCGTGGAAGGCCTAAAAAAATGAGGACAGAGCTTCCCAGCTCATGCAGGGGTTGCAGAGAGAGAGAGATGACTTTTAATTCGACAAGTTCAGAGAGATTTCTTAGTTTGACGCGCACAGCAGGGGGTCTTTGAGTGCCTGGCAATACTTCAGCATTCTGAGCTTTGAAAGTCTTTCCCTACAGCAGAAATTGTATCAAAAGCCAGTGATAATATTCCCTGCAAGGTAAAGGACCCTATTGAAGATTTCTAGAGCTGTTTATTTATTCATCACAGTTTTTTCTTTTAGGACGTATAAGACGTATAGGTAAAAATTCACACAGATGCTAAGGAAATGAAATAAATTCTAAAAAATATCGGGACCTTCCATTAATCCTTCAATTTTCCCTTAAGTTTTCTGTAGGCTACGTTCACCTGTAAAATTTCCTGTCACTCCCTGCCATGTATTCTGCATGCAATCTTCAAATCTCAGCTTTTCCTCATTTTTATCAGAATTATAATTTTTGTCTGCCTTCTACCACCAGCTGAGCACATAAGATGTTTATGGCCATTTCTTTCCACTAAACCGTTAAAGTGATTGATTAATTTTATGGAAGAGCATTCGATTTCATAAGAGTCTTTTTAAATCTTATTTTTAAACTAGATTTGAGATAGCTATTTCAAAGCCAAGATTAAAGTGTCATTTATATTCCAGAGATCAGACTTTTAATGTTTTGACATTGCATTTATTTGAAAAGTATACACATGTTTTTATTTCTGGTTTGGTTTTGTTTTGTTTTGTTTCTGCAGCAGAGCTGAGACTGTGAGACTACGCCAGCCTTTCCCTTGTGTAATGTCAATGTCGGCTATCACTTTGGCAGAATCACCCAGCTCAGTGAAGACAGAAAACCCCTCCTTTCCTCCTGTTTTTTCATCTGCTGGTGGCATTCCAAGTGACCTTCCCTCATAAATATTGGTGAGTGACCACATGGGGAAAGCAGTTCCTTTGTGCAAAGAAACTTGTTTCAAAAAGCTGTGCTGACCTGAGGAGTTTCTATTTTCTTAAAGTTTCAGAAAGCCCCACATATGCAGGTGTTACTTGTGGGGGTTTTTTCCCTTCTTTAAATAGTATCTTGAGTGATGTAACATCACTTATTTCTCTTACATTTCTTTCACTTATAAGCATATAGAACACTACCATGTGCTAACTACTCAAACTATAGGAACCAGCTTTTCAGAATACTGTTTCACAGAGAGAAATATTTCCTGAGAGCATACAAGATTTCTCCTGTCTTCCTCTTGCTTTCTCATGGCTCGGAAGTCTGGAATGCTATAAATTTATCATAGCACCCAAAATAATGGCAAGATGAAAGTTTCCCAAGTGTAGGAATTAAGGAAGATAATTAGAGGCTTTGTTCTGGGACCTTTCTGGTTTGGGAAGTATGCCTAGAGTGAAATCACAGCACTGCAGAAATTCTGATACCTTCAGGGCAGTCCAGGGATGATGTCGTAACTTTAGTAGTTCCATAAGGCTAAGTTACATAGTTCAGTACTGAAAAACTTTTCAGGTCATTTGAGGCTATCACAGCAGATTTAGCCTGCTTGAGATTAAGAGCTTTTCAGTCTTAAAACCAGATGTGTAGATAGTGAAATAGTCACCCATGGCTCAGGAATATTTACAGTATCATAAAACATAACAGTATAAAGCAGAGGAACAGATACAAAAAATATTTAACCTTGCTTGGAACAGTCTGGAAGCTGTAAATAAGCACAGGATCCAAGATTGCAAATTATTTAAGTGTTGGTTACATGTATTACAACTAAGACATAGACAAGAAAAGTCGCTTAGCTGTCATTCAGTATTAACTATTTATTGCAATTATCTCCTGTTCAGACAACAGTGATGTATCATTTATGACTATATGATAAGTAATGTTATTTTTTTTTCTTAACTATATGAGTAGTTGAAGTATATCAGTTTAAAGGACCAGAGCATCTTCAAAAGAAATATTAATTGGAGCATTATGTCATCAGCCTAATAAAATAATGCCTTTTGATTAATGGAACATTTTCAGGAAAAGGAAAGGCTGGCTTATCTACTATATCTATATCTCTGCTTAAAGAGCGAACAGTGGTTCTATTTCTAAGTTCCTCAGGTATGCGTTAGAATTGTCACTCATTTCTGTGGCTATTTGTAATCGAGACAGAATGAAGAGAAAGAAGAGGGGAAGAAATTAGTAGAATTCCATAAATGTGTATGCTCTGTCAATGTACTTTCTTTGTTTCTGTATCAACTATATGATGGAGTTGTGGCTACTTAGTAATTTGAGGGTTTGAATTTGGGTACAGGTACAAAGGTAAATCAATACCAGGACTGGTTTTGAGGATTTGTGTGAATCTCTCAGAACTGAAGTAGATCTTCAGTCTTGGACAGGATCAGTGCAATAAAAGTTTCAAAAAAGAAATATATGAACACACTTTCTACAGCTTTTCATCTAGTAGCATTGTGGTACTTAAACCCACATACTGTAACATTTAGTTCAGTCAGGTATGATGGTAAAATCGTGTACCATTGAAAACATGAAGCAATGAGAGCATTCATCTTTTGAGAAAGACCTTCTTTAACTGTGCTTCCATTTTAAACTTCTATGCTAACTCATTTTTTTATATCTTTAGAGGATGTTTGATTGATTTACAGTAGTTTTATGGAATAACTTGCTGTTTGATCATACTATGATATTTTGCATATGTAGCTGCTTTCTTTTAAAATGGACCAGACAGAACTATACACTGTCCAACAATTTAGGACCCTGATTTTCTTCTTTCCATGCCAGATTCCAGGTATAGGCGTACAGTTCACAGCTCATTATTTTAAGTTATAATGACATTTTTTGAAACCTTGCAAGAGCAGCTGGTATACTAATATCAGGTAATTGGGTGATCATAAGTTCTGTTAGTACCACAGCAACTGTTTTATCCTCACTAAGAGAGTGAAGCAGCTTTTTAGAAGTTAGGATGTTACCAGAAAGGATCAAATATAATCATTACCATTTTTCAGTACATAACATATCTGTTAGATCAAAAAAAAGTGGCTTTTTTACTTTTAACTACATTCACATTAGAAAGAAGTGACCAAGGATGTCAGTACCTTGTAATATTATATTTTCCTGTTTTAATTTCTTTTTTATACAACCATGTGTTTCAGTGCAATCTACCAGATGGTTCTAGATTCAGTAATTTGCTGTCTCTATTGCATTCTGCACATATTTGATATTTTGTTCAAATTTAACATTTTACAAAGGGTAAATGGGCTTAATTAAAAAAAAAAAGGGAGGCATACGTTGATAAATATATTAAATCTTGTATAAATATAAATATATGTGAAGAAAGTGAGATTAAACACGTTTTGGTTTTAACCTCTTGTGTCAGAGTGGGGTTAATCCACCTCTGATTATTTTATACGTTTTTCTTAAAACTTCAACAGTTTGTAAGGAGTTTAGTAAAAAATCCAGTGTGAGTTCTAGCACAGAACTTTTAAAGGCAAGTTTACCCCTTTGAAGCCTGTAGCTCTGAACCTTTATGAAGATACTTCCATGCAACTAGGTTCAAATATCCATTGAATGTGCACAGTGCATTTACTTCCAGAAATATAAACCATCATTACTCTTAAATAGTGTTTGTTCCTCTGCTGTAACTAAACAACTTTACTGTAAAACAGTGCATATTTTTCTTTCAATTTATACGGGGTGGAGGTTTTGGGGGGTTTTGGTGTTTTGTTGTTTTTTTTTGTTTTTTTTTGTCCTTGTATCTAAGTTCTTAGGAGTCTGATGAAACTGGGAGCACAGAAAAGTTGAGTAGTCTGCCAACTAGCAGAAAATGATGCTTAAGGAGGTAGAACTAATAAAGCCAGCTCTTCTCTGAAAATCTTATTTTCTTTGTACTCTAAGGTCACCAGTTTCAACTACAACCCTCATTTCCCTATTCCCCTTATTACCCTCTTTGCCTGAGAAACAATAGAGCTGTGCTTAGTCTGCAGCTCCCTGAATGCTGAGTAGCCCAGCCATCTCCTATCCACATTCCTGTCCCTGGGGATATTAATTTAGATCTCCATCCCTGAAACTTGTAAGGGTCTTAATTATCTTTAAGACTTCTTTTTTTTCTCCGATTTGCTTAACACTTCACAGCCACCCAGCTAAAAAATGGCTAAGTGAAGGGAGATAGGACATACATACAGATGACAGGTTTAGCCTTAGGTAAGGCTAAAATATGCAGGCATTTAAAAAGATGCAAGAAATAGCTGGGATCCCCATGCTGAGATTGGAATTAAGAGAGCTCAATTTTAAAAAAAATTTCCACAAATTTGGAAAGGTTTGGGTTTTTTAAATTAAACAGCAACTTTTTGTGAACGATACTGTGATTCTTATTTCCTTTTTAGATATTTTGTTTCTTCAAATAGCAGATAAAACAAAATTATTCTCCCTGTCCAAGGTTTTTAAATTAAAAAATGTGTTAAAGTGAATTACTGAGGTTTAGTTGAGATTTTACAGTGGTTATTTAGCTAGGTTGTCCCAAATGCTCATATGCAAGTCTAATTAACCAATAAGAATTGAGAAGACTTCAGTGATAGTTTACATGAAATGTTAAGAGATGAAAGAAATTAATAAATAATTCTGAGTCATAAAATATAAAATCACAAAAATACTGGTAAATACTTGAATAACATCTGCAATTCCTCAGATGTCATAAAAATTAATTTTTGCACATTGCTAACAAAACAGAAGAAATTATATGCACACATGAAAGTCATGAACATAAGTTATTTCTTTCTTTAGATAAATATAGTTTTGATTATATGATTTGTTTGAGTACTTAAAGGAAAACTTTAAAATCTGAATGATGTTGTTATTTTCTCTGTGGAAGTATGAGGAAGTCTAAGTTTACTCCTGTGTAAAGGAAGTAAATGAGAGAGTTCTGAAGAGATGCCAGAAGCCTTTTGAGTGACAGCATTGAGGAAGCACAAGCTATTCGTGTGGTAATACTTTTCAGGTAATTCGGTAGCTGTCTAATCTGCTATTCAAACATCCAGGTCAAAGTTATTATGCATATATTCCTGTTACTTGGTTACAATTACACGGCAAAGTTAAAGTAAAGTCATCGTTATTCAGATGTCTTTTTGCAAGAGGAGGGAAGAAAATATTTCATAAATCTGTTTACTGTTGTTTCTTTTTGCTTTCTATTTTATGTCAAAAGAAATAGATTCTTATTTTAATTTTAGTTCAGACTAGATGCATTTTTAACTAAAGGTTTGTACTTATGAAACTGTGAATTTTGTGGTTTTATGGTGACTTTAATAAGAGACTTGTGTATGAGTACCACAGAGAATGATGACATCACTTGAGTTTGAAGCATCTGCTACTTGGACTGTTACCAACCTCTGTATTATGTACTGTGAACTAAGTGACAAGTTTCAGCATAAAATGCTAAAAGGAGTCGTGCCCTAAGTGTGGGGATAAGAGATGTCAAATCTCAGTTTTGGACCATGAGGCATCTTTATCAGAGCAGGAGTTGCAGCTGACTAGAAGTAGAGTAAATGTGAGAAGATTCACGAGGTTGAGGGTGCCCATATGAATAACTAAAGCTCTAGCTCAGTTGCCTTTGATAGCCTTAGAAATCTGTCTGTGCTGTGTCAGTCTGTGTGTCTCTGGTGGCAGCATTGGCTGTCCCACCATGGGCATCATAAGGGAATCAAGCTTCTGAACAAGTTCCATTTAGACACACAGTCTAGACACCACTCTTAAAGAAGTCTCCTCTGTTCATCACTAATGTTGAGAAACTTTAGAAAATGAAAGGGAATAGAAGGATCAGAGGGAACACAACTGCAACCTTGTGGTTAGAGCAGTCTCCATAGAGAAGAATGGAGAGATCCCAGTGTCAGTTTTATGGGCTGCTCATGCATTTTTTACTGAATAGTCACTGGAAGAAGACCTTTCAACTTAAGAGATTGACTTTTGTAACAGAGAAAATGTTGACTTAAGGAAGGTTACCTAAAACTCACATAAAACAGAGTTAAGATTTTATTTGGTTTTGTATGTTATAGATACAAACTTTTAGAAGCAAATACGCTTTTTAAATCTTTTTTTTTTTTGGTGGGGGGGAGGAAGGCGCGGTGGTTAATGTTTTGTTTGGGGTTTTATAGTTGTTTGGTTGGCTTTTTTGGTGTTTTGGGGTTGTTTTTTTTAACTTTACTGGTAAGGAAAAAAATATCTTCTATATCCTACAGTGCACTTCTCTTCACATGAATCCAGGGATTCACGTCGGGGGCAAGAACCATTCAATTAGGGCTTTTTTTCTTCAGTACTCAATCTCTTCCTGTCAGTTATTCAGCTTCTCTATTCATGCTTTTCTGTTTGATTCACAAAATTATGATTAAAAGACATTCTGGACCCTTGAATGCATAAGACTCAGTTAAAGAAACTTTACGTGTACATTATCAAAGTGGTCTGGCAATAGTGAGATTTGCTGTGAAGTAATTCTGTGATTCTTTGGTGTAAATGATATTCTGATTTTGAATACATGCTAGTTATTCATACAAAAACACAAAAAATGTGTAAACAGAATGCAATTAATAGGCAAAAAGGAAGAATTTGAGGCCAAGGAGTTGCAGGTTTTTTCAGTACTAGTTGTTGCTTTTATTCTTGATAACTTCTGATTGACATAGCCATTGCATTACTGTTAAAGCGAAATGAATGGAGCATCAGTTTGCACTTGGACTTTTGAATCATCAGCGAGCTGTGACCAACTGACAGCAACCAGCAACCAAACTGAAGGTTTGCCAGCCAGCCACATCTGCATTAATGAGTTTCTTGTACAGCTAAATATTCAAGGAGTCTAAAGCAGACAAGAGATGAAGATACTTTAAAAGAATAATATTTTTCTTCTACTGTCCCTCTTCAGCCACTGTCAAGGTTTTCATGGTTTACAGTTTTATTCAGCTCTGTCTCTTTTAGACTATACACAATTGTGTTACCACATTTTTCAGTCCTAGCTCAGGGACTCAATAGAAGATGTGCTAAGGCAACATTAGCACTTAGGGACGTAAAGGACTAAATCATCAAGGTCTTCCTCTCTTATGTGTCCACAAAAATATATGCAAACAAATTTTCCCCCCAGTAATTTAAAGCATTAATTTAGGCATATCTGGAAATCTGATTTGCCCTCAATCAAATTCTCTATTCTGCTAGTGCTAAATTTCTCTTATTTCCAATGCACTCCAGTTTGTGTGTGCTTGCACAAACCCTGTGGGCCAGTGTAAAAGGCATATTCAGACAGGCACAACAGGAGACAGATTCTGTCTTCATGGCCGAGTGATAGGACAAGGGCTAATGGCTTTAAACTTAAAGAGGTTAGGTTTAGTTTAGATATTAGGATGAAATTCTTTACTATGAGGATGGTGAGGCACTGAAACAGGTTGCCCAAAGAGCTTATGGACTCAACATCCCTGAAGGTTTTCAAGGCCGGGCTGGATTGGGCTCTGAGTAACCTGGTCTAATGAGAAGTGTCCCTGTTCATGGCAGGGGGTTTGAAAAAGATGATCTTTAAGGTCCCTTCCAATCCAAACTTATTTATATAACTAGAAATAAATACTTAGAGAAAGAAAGAAAGAAAGAAAGAAAGAAAGAAAGAAAGAAAGAAAGAAAGAAAGAAAGAAAGAAAGAAAGAAAGAAAGAAAGAAAGAAAGAAAATGGCTGTTTCCATCTCAGTTAATTCTTAAATATACTCACATGCCAGGTCCATAAAAAATCAAAATTCATTTATACTTAAAATCTTTCTTATATTAGCAAAGAAAACTCATGCTCTGGCTGATGAGGTGTAATCAGAACCATATAAGGTTATAGACATACTTCATGTTTTATTATTTTCTTATGCCAATATTAATAGTGATTTTTTAATACATAATTGATTTCTATGTAAGCATGATATTCTGAAATTAAATATACATATCAGTCAATTAAAAAGACAATAGTAGAGAAATTAAATAGATAATTTTATGTCTTCAGGGCTAAATAAGCTATCAATCTAGTTTAAAATTTTAAAACCTGCATATAGCAAATTTGAACATGATTTTGAACACTGAGGAGCCTATGGTTTATTTGTTTTCAGATTTGAAAATTCACCTAGCTCAGTGAAAAGTCTCAAAACCATTGTCAAGTTTTTGCCTTGGATGATACATTAGTCGATGTTACATTCATAACATATGAAGCTATCCTAAATCCTAAACTTCTGTGCAGGCAAAGTATTTTTCCACTTGTGGGTGGTTGTAAAGGCAAGGCCTTTGCTCTGTTGAGAGGCGCCCTCACTGCGTTAGGGCAGAGCTGTACCAGGGGAATACTGAGGTCAAACTAGCTTCAGGCATTGATAAATGCTAAGTTACCAGTAGCTGAACACTTGGAGGATGTATTTTTCCATCCAAGTGTTTCTTTACTTTCAAACAAGAGAGAAACTAGATTCAAATAAATGCGCATCTTTTTTTTCCAATTAAAAAAAATAAATAATAGAAAGACCCACAAAAAGAAATTCTTTCTTTGAAAAACTCCATAAATGTTTTATTTAACTGGCGAGTTCTAACTGTTTCCTTTAAAAAAGAAATTAGCTGCCAATATCCTGGGAAATATTTGTGTTAAAGGTCATATTAAACAAAAGTCAAATCTAGAATATCTGAGAAGTCTGGAGAAGATGTTTAATGCAAATTTTTTGTGGAAAAAAGATGTGTGTCACTGCAGGTCATCTCTGAATATTCTTGTTGGGGTTTCTCTGTTGGATATGCAATCTCAGCTAAATGTTTTGAAGAGGAGGAATCAAATAAATTGCCCTATTTTGGGTCTTTCTCATCTGTATACAGTTGTGCAGCTCTAGTAGACCTGAAAATTGCCCAGAGACAAACTTAAAAAATAGAGTGCTTTTGAGGCAGAAAATTGCTTTTCTGCAGCATGGTCTAAGGGACAGGATGTGACAGGAGGACAAGGAGTTGTCACTATGTAGTGATATTGTAAGGCATATCTTACATAACAAAAAGGATCATTTGTCTCTTTTTTTCTTTCATTTTAAATTACAAGAGATTTAATTGAAACAGTTGGAGGTATCACCCCTAAACCAAGAACAAGCCATTATAATTTACAATTAAAATTGAAAGTTCCTCCCTTAACCCACTTGTAATAGCTATTCATTGCAGAGTGCATGTGGGATAGATGCCTGTCCACTATTTCAGAAGCCTTATTCTCAAAAGGAAGGGGAAAAAAAACCACACACCTCATTGTACATGCATGTCAAATATTAGCGTGATTCTTGTAGTATAATAAGAAAAGAAAGTGGTTTGGGCTTTTGATTAGCCTCTTGATGTTTCAGAGTGGTTTTGTATGGCTTAATTTTCCTTTTTATGGTAGTTTCTACATATAAAACAAAATGAGGAAAGGAGGGGAGGGGGAAAGAAATGTGCCATTTATATATCTAGGATATGAGGCCTCCTTTGGGCCCATTATACATTAATGGGTCATCTGAGATTTATTAGGATATGTATATTAATCTTTATACACATTCACATACTATAATTGTTCCTTTGGTGCTATAATGTGATTAGCTGTGAATTTGTGCAATATTAACAATAATACAGATTTCCATATTACAGAACAGTAATAACAAATGGTTATTAAAAATGCATGTAAAGTATGGGATGTGAAATCACTTCTAAATTCTCAGTAATCTGATTATGTTCTGTTGTTTTTAAGTACCAAAATGGTTAAGTCTTGACTGTAAAGTAAAATTCAGTTTGAAAAAATCAAAAATTTTATGTTACACAGAAGTGAACAAATTAATCTAAGGCTGTCTTGAAGAAAGATTAAGTGTCCGTTTCTCGTAGACAGCTGGGATGTGGATTTTTGCATTACTATTATTTGAATATGTAGCAAAAATACATATAGAAGGTTACAAAAAAATCAGCATTGATACCTCTCTACATCAAAACTGAAGGGATCTTCCCTCCTCATGTCTGTAATCATATGATAATAATTCGATGTGTAATGCAATCATTTTGTGCTTTAAAGATAAAGTATAGTAGGTATATAGAAAGGAGGAACTATTAATTTTAATTTTGTGAAGCTAACTTTTTAAAATTATTTCTCTTAAGCTAAATATTTTTTAATTTCTTAAATGGTAAAAATTAGAGCAGCCACTCTTTTTTCTGATAGTTTGTGACAATAGTACTTTTGTGAGGCACAGGACTGTACACCCTCACCTGTTTCTCTCCTTTTGTTTTGTGATTGGATATGACAGCTGCTTATAGCATGCTCCTCATACCACCACGGGAGTGGGTTCAATCCGTGTATGAACCATTCAGTTAAGAGTTGGACTCCGTGACTCTTGTGTGTCCCTTACAACTCAGAATGTTTGGTGATCTGTGGTCTACTTGAGAGATCTAGTCTCTCAAGCCTAGACTTGGCTTTGAGGGAAACAGAGAATGAACATTGAGTGCTTCTTCTATTCTCCTCATATAATACATACTCTTTCCCCAAAGAGTTGGAAGCTTTGCTCTCAAGTTATTTTCATAAGGTAGTGATACTTCTTGAGTAAAGGTTTTTTTACCCTCCCTTTATGACCCCATAGTGGGAAGGCATCTTCTTTGATGCTTCTTTCCTGCATCATAAATTCCTATCTGACCTTGTGTGTATCTGTGGGAATACAAGAAATTTCTTTATTATAGCTTTCACCATTTGCCATGTGGACTTAAGAGTCAGTCTTTGACGATTTCCAAAAGCCTTACAATAATCACAGTTCCCACTTTTCTTTCATCTGATCTACATTTTAAGATTTATTAATAGATTGTATTCTGTAAAATCTGACCATAATGGCTCATTTTTATGTTCATCTTTTAGAAATGCTTCTTTACCAGCTTCAATATTTTTTGGTCCTACAGGCCCCCAATTTCCTGATAGGATGTACTCTTGATAAACATAAGGTAAAACAGGGATTTTTTGTTATGGACTTAAAAGTTATTCTTTGGACTTTCTTTATTTTTGTCATTTTATTTTATTTGGAAATACAGTTTCCCCATGTTTCCATTGTATCCTCCAATATTCAAAAATCTTACCAAATAAACTGGGATAAGTAAGTTAGGTGTAGGATTTCTAGCTGTTTTATTTTTATACAAACTGTAGAAAAAAAACCACCTACCTTACTTCTGCTCATGGTATGCAATTTAAGTAGAGGGACGTTTGTCATGCATTTTACATGAAGATGATGAGTATTCCATTGTATTCAAATGCTTGTGGAATTGCTGTAAAATGACATACAGCAGGTGGGCCAGTGTCATTTGTGAAAGTCTCTCTGAGCTGCAACTTGAGCTGCTGCTATTTCTCACTGGCATACCATACAGCTTCAAGGCATCTACTCTCCTCTTCCTTAGCTGCTGCATTTTTTTGCTGTAAATCAATCCCTTATTTTCAGTTGTTATTTGTTCCAGGTTTTTTTGCTTCTGCTTACTAATTTGTGACTGCAAAAGGAAACAAGTAAAAGGCGACCATTAGAAGTACAGTTCTCTGCAGTGTAGTTTCAGCATTGGCAGGGGTGGTCCATGGCCTCTATTCAAAGTGCCTTTTCTCATGTTTGATTGGACTTGAAGGATTTTCCTCTGTCTTGGTGGTAACCTAATTAAATGTTTTTGTATTTTAGCATGTCACAGCTAAAGCTGTTGTAGCTTAGCTATAGCTGTTGCAAAGTCCTCCTTAATTTTTTACAGTGCTTTCTCATAATTTTAATGGCAGCTTTGGGAATGTGTATAGCCAGGTACTGAATCAATATTGTCACTTACTTACCATTATGGATTAAAAACTAATATTAGAAATTAATTTAAACTGTAAGAATAAGTATGTATATTCATTAAAAAATATATTGGAGGAATAGCTTGAGCATTTCAAGCTGTTTACATAACTGACATAATTAGTGTTGAAAAAAACCCCTAACATTTTATGTAATGAAATTATATAACCTGCTCTTTTGATTTTGAACAAATTTTCACTATCTGTTTTATTTAAATTTTCAGTTATATAATCTGGAGAAGACCATTTTATAATTATGAATGTAGTGTTTTAAATAAAATTAAGTAGAAAATTAGACTGCCTTATGTTGGAACGTTGATTACCCAATTATATTTGTGTCGTGCTCTTCTCTTCAACTGTGAAACTTTAAACTAAGGTATTCTTTCAGAAACTTTGGAACTTACATTTCCAGAAGTCAGAAAAGGATATTTTCAACTGTCTTGGGTAGTTTTGTTGCTTCGACTGAACGAACCTCATTAGTTTTCATTCCCTTCTTTGCTATCTATAAATATCTCATAATCATTATGAAATTATTAAACTGGTCATAATACCTCTGAAATTAAGCCATTTTCTTTTCCCTGGATGGGAACACACTGAAGGCTTTGCAAGCAGGCAGGATGCATTGGCTTAATTCTCCAGTGAAAATCCATTGCTTCATATTTACCCTTATACAGCAATTTCAGTAGGAATGTTTTTACATGACTGATCTTTGATTTGAACAGTTTATTAATCATAATTTCTATTATATTTCATAGGCATTTTTATAATCATAGTAAGTATAATACGATATACTTATACGATATATAATCATAGTAAGTATAATACGAACCTCCTTGTCTCCTGAAAAATTTATTTCCCAGTGTTACAGCTGGCTTTTTGTCTGTTGAGTAGCCATTACCCAGGAAAGAGAAGTGACATTTTTGAATTATCTGGAGAAATTTGCTTGGAAATGTTCAATCACTATCAGAGACCATACTCAGCTAGTTCTACTTTAACTGTACTTCACTGTCTTACAGTGTGGTTAGTAAGTCAGAACTCTCTTTAACATTAAACATTTTCAAGGTAGTGGGGTACGTGTTGTGGTGCGTCCTTCTTCAACATGTGCTACAGATCTCTGCTGATTATCTGACATGAGTTTGAGCATTGTATAATGTGTCACGGGCTGGTGCAGCTGCTCAGGATATGTCAGTCCAGAAGAGTGGGGCTTAAGGCCACTTAAGCTTTAAGCTTAAGTGGCCTTAAGCTACTGCACTTAAAGATACTCTGCTTCCTCTGATCTCAGAACACTCTGGCACATCACTTATGCTTGGAAAATAGAACTGATCTTTTAATGTTCGTCACTGTGTGTGAGGACTTAGATGTTTTACACAGACCCTTTGGAATAGCAGAGCCACGTTTAGCCACTACTAAAATTCACTGCAGTCCCCTTACTCATGCTAGTGACATAATTTATACAACAATCACCTGTTAAAATGTGTGAACTTTCCTTGATGACAAAATTACAGCATCTTAGTACTCCTAACAATACTGTAAAATAGTCAAAGTTATCTAAAACACAGCTGGAAAATTCCTGTGCATTATTTGTATAGTAATTTAATTTGAAAATGTGACTTCTCTTGTTTCATAAAATTATGATCATTTTTAAATTTTCAGAACACATTGCAGATGTTGAAGTGTCTGATTGAGTTCAAGACAGGTTAAAACTAAGCCATACACTGAAAATTAATAATCTTTATGTGTGATTTTTAAATGTGCAGTTGTGACTGTATGCAGCAAATGAATCAAACTGCAACTATTCTGCTACAGAACTGAAGTCTGAAGCTTGTACAACTTAGGCAGAGAGGAGAGGAAAAAGGGTAAAAAATTCTGAGTCCATAAGTACATAAATATTTTCATTAAGCAAATCTAATGCATTGCATCTTATAATTCAGAAGTTACCTTGTCATGCTGTGTAGAAGAATACTTTTTGCCTTCTCTATGTTCCCTTCTTCTTCTTCCTTCAGTTCTCTTTTTCCTTTGTCTTAAATTATTGTTTTAAAAACACTGACAGTTGTTGACTACACAATAATAGGAAGAAGTCAATTCTATGCTTCTAATGGACCAGATTTTCTGATACAGTGACCTATCCCAGCTCACAATACAGATTTAGGGAATCACCTTTCAGGAAACATATGCACATTCAAAGTAACAGTAAAATAATCAGTGCCATTCATGTGACCACATGAATTAATTTACTTTCAACAGAAATAATTTGAGATCTCTATCAAGACAGTCTAATAATGGTATTTTTTATATATGTTTGGTCATTTGTCCTACTTTTACCTAGTTACCAGGTAATGTCTCTTACTTTCCACTAAAACAACTTGCTTCATGACTGAAAACAAAATTATGCATATTTCCATAATTTCCTCTATAAATTACTTCTTGGCAAGAGGAATGTAAGCACAGATACATTTAACTTTGCAAGTTATTTTCAAAATTTTCCAAATACTGTAATTTATTCTTTTTCTTCTATCCTCTTGTGGTCTTCTAGCCTAATTTAATCTTTTTAAAGCATTCTTATTATTTATAGCAAAGAACAGAGTGCAATGTATTTAGTAGAGAACTGTAGGCTCTTAGGGTGAACAAAAGAAAGATAAAATGTCTCTTGGTTTTTCAACTCTTTTCTGTCAGAATAAAATTTGACTCAGTGTGGAGACAACCTACATGCAGCCTTTCTCCACCCGCCTGCCAGCCCAATGGAGTTTTCTTTTGACTCAGCTGGATATTGCTGCTGCTTTCAAATACAGAATGATTTTCTTTGATTTTGTACTGTATTACTGGATAAAGAGCAGGGAGGGAGAGATGAGGCACACAGTAACTATGTTATTGTCACGTTCACGGCTTGACCATAATCTTGTGGACACAATTACCATTTTTGTTTATAATTAAGAAAAAAAACCTCTTAAGTACATCTTAACAGTACTGAATGGTGTTAAAAATTCTAGAGATTGAAACCTAAAGGATCTGTATATAAAGTATGATTTCAAACTGATCAAAATCTGAATTGACCTTCAATTTAGAAAGGAAAGAACAGATTGGGCTCTATCCTTATGAATGAAGTAGTCCCAGCTTTCTCTGTCACTTCGCAAATGGTATAATCTTTTACAAGACTCTTCATGGTATGTTTAATATTCCTTGAGTGTTTTTAGGAGCACTGTGCTATAAGCCAAAGTACCTAAATGTAAGTATCTAAATTGTTTTATACCACTGTTTATTGTCTTTGTTGCCTGGACGACAGAAATGTGAAGAGAAAAGCTACATGAGGCCTCTCCAATGTTTGGGCATCAGAATATCCATGGACAAATAGAGTGTCTTCATGTAGTGAAACAAAGATAATTCTTTTGTCCAGTTTCTATAGGGATACATTGACTCTTTCAATGCATACATCCCAAAAAAGGATACAATAAAGAATACAAGAAGGTACCTCATTTGCTTCAGTTAACGGTGGACTCTTCTTGATTTAGTAGAGGTCTCAAAGATAGACTGTCAAATGAGTCTGTTTTCACATATGACTATTGTGTCTAATTTGTGAGCCTTTCCCTTTTTT
>VXBB01003788.1:480653-507380 GCA_013399915.1 Illadopsis cleaveri | reverse complement strand
CATTACAACCACCTGATTAGAAAAAAAAGAGTTGTAGTTTTAGTAGTGCCATCCTGATGAGTATTTGAGTTTTAAAGGAAATAAAATAGAAATCTACCAGAGGAGAAATTGGTTGTTCAGTTATTCTCCACAGTTGCTTCTTTTTGAATTATTTCATTTCTTTCATTTACCCATTCCATCTGCAAAAGTGAACAGAAAAAGGAAATGTTTCTTTTGTTTCCTTTATGTGAAAGGACCAAGCTTCATGTAATTTCAGTGATTAAAAAAAGAGAAAAGAATGTAATTTTTTTTCATCTAAATGTTTCTGTAGTGTTATAGAGAGGAAATAGTCCTTCTGATATGAGTCTTTGCTGCAAGAAAAAAAAAATGCATTAACACTGAGAGTTTCATTTAAAACTATTTCTGTAGTTTGTATTTTGTCTTTTACCAATGGCTATAAGTTGCAGTTCATTCTGTCTTTCCTTGGAGGAGGAGGGGGAGTGTTTCCATGGATACAACAAAAAATATTAACCATAATTTAGTAGAAGTTTGCAACTACTCTTTAATGAAGCTGCTGCAGAATTAGAACAAACATTATATTGAGAACCAAACAAGCAGGGTTTGCTTTGGTAATTTCAAGTGCTGGAAAAATTCATATATATGCACCAAGATGAACTCTGTTAAATTAAGGCCAGTTAGTACACATACCTAATTGCTGTACTTTTACTTGTCAGTACAAGAGGTGTTAACTAGCAAAAGCATCAAAAATAGAGTGATTTTCCCAGTACTGCAATTCAGATAATCAATGAAAAACAGAACCTGAAATGTTTAACAATGAAGAAAATTGAACCACCTTGCTAAAAACGTTGCACCTCTTAATAATAATGCCTGAACAAGTGTTAAACTCAAATATCATAAGACATCTTCACAGCATTTTAACTTTCATCAGACCAAAAATACTTGGTTTTCACACAGCTGTAGGCAAAATTTGTATATAACACATGCTTTCCTGTGTTTCCTGCCTAACACATGCATTCCATAACTTGTAGTATCAGTTGTAATGTATCTCTCTTGTTTTCCAGTTTTCCCTTATACTGTCTGCATAACTCTTCTCTGAACAAACAGCAGCTCTGAAGTTATATCTTTTTAATGACTTAAATCTCTGTAAGCATATGACTTTAATACAGTTTCAAATAAAAGCTACCTCCCTATATTAATGCCTTTTTATATTAATTCATAATTTAGTGGTAATAATTTAAAATTCCTTCACACTAAAAATGGGCTCTGCAGTGCTCTGTATCATGTAGTTTACAACTTCCCTTAGCAGTCATTCTTAGTTGGGTTTGTCCTGCTAAGAAGTTGCTTGCAACCTTGAAGAAATCTTAGTTTCACTGTTCTTTTATTATGTAGTAATAAGGATAATTTTTATTAGAAAATCCCATATTATTAATTAAAAAATAGGAAAAAAAAAAAGGTGTATTCCCTTTTCTTGCTATCATATGCATTGGTTGATGTTCCATGTTGTTATCGGTGCTTTCAGAATTCAGCCTGAGGCAAAAGAAAGGATGTAATGAATTCCTTGTCACACCATTGTCACTGGTCTTGGGTTTTGTGTCAACTCTATCATACTTTTCACAAGTCAACTAATCAACTTGCTCTCCAAAATTCCAGATGTGCATTACAGCACAGATCTGGTTCAGCTCAGTCACCTGTGTGTTTTCCATTTTAAATGAGTTCTCATTGGTTTTTCTCAATGAACTGTGTTAGTATTTCTGAATGTAGTATAGACATTGACTTCATAGAACATTAAAAAATTATTTTTAAAAGGTGTAATTAAGGACATGCAAACAATTACAAACACTTGCCTTCGTACAATCTGTTTGTACAAACACCATAACCTGATTATGGCATTTTGACATCTATAGTTTAAATTCTGCATATAGTCTTTACTTTCCATTTTGATGGGGATTTTTTCTCCTTGGGTTGGTTGGTTGGTTGGTTGTTGGTTTTTGTTTTGGAGTTTTTTTACAGGCTGCTCAATGAAAGCATTGATTTTGGTTCCTTTGAAGAGGTTAGCTAATTTCTCAGCAGGATTTATTTGATCTCAAAGTCTGATGCCTTCAGAATCACACAGATATGCATAATTTTGTGAAGAAAATATTTTTATTTTTTATAATTTAACTTACAACTGTCTTTTGCTTAGTGTTATTATGACAAATTGTTGATGTAGTACATGTAAAAAAGGAAGGGACTCAAACAAAATCAGAGGTTTGGAAGGATGTTTTCATACACATGATTAGTTAAGACAAAACATGGGAATACCTCTCTTGCAGGAAACAACTGTGATGACATTGGCTACATTTTACATTACTTACGTTTGCTGATACTAGACTCTGGGTAGCACTGTCCCAGTCATGTCATGGAGTTTTTGTGAAAGCTGTATCCATGAGGGAACATTTCAAAACCATGTGCTTTTGCATACTGTACACATAATGAACAGAGCTTCTGTTTCAACTTAATTCCTCTCAGTGCATGACCAGATCAGAGCTTTTCTTCTTGTGATTTTTTGAAGTCTGCTCTAGTCCACCGCTTCTTTGTAGCATCTTGATGATTCTGCGTTAGCTACCTGCTTTTCCATCAGACTTGCACATTTCTATTCCTACCTTGATTTTTAAACCAAACTAAATTCGTAGCTTCATGCGTCTTTGATACTGTGTGAGCCTTTGAAGCCCTCCTCCCGAAAATCTTGCTCCAATTTCTTTGAAGAAATCATGGAAAATAGTGGTGTTTCTCGACCCATTCTCTTAACTCTGTCATGCCATCTTTAGAACAGGACACGAAGGGGTGTTTGCATCTGAGCCACTTCAAAGCCACATGAAGCACCTCAGTTAAGTTATGGGCATGTGGAAAGAAGAAACATGGCATCATGTGTTATACTCAGCTTTCCTTTAGTAGCAGTAAACCCTTTTAATTCTTCTGAGACCACAAAAGTCCTCCAAAGGAAATCTAAGAACATCCCAATGCATATAAGTTATAGTGCCCCTGCATGCACGCACACATTTGATTTTTTTTGTCAGTGTGCATGGCCTGAAAATTTAGCAGTGCTGGTGAAGATGCCACTTGTTCATCAGCTGCTAAATCATCTGTCCACAACTGATGTAGAAATGAAGTTGAGGGACTTATTCCTTTAGCTTTTCCTCCTCTATTTCTATATCTTGAAGAGCAGACTGTCAGTGCTGAGAACCCTTGGAACTCAGGTCTTAAACATAAGAAAAGTCCAAGCTTAGAAGAATGGAGGAGTTTATTCTTCCTTAAGCTTTTCTTGGAATCATGTCAATTGATAATTGATTGTTACCACTTCTTCTTATCTTTATAAATAAAACCATTAGTCTGAAAACAAAAATATCAATTCTTTCCTGGATCCTGCTTTGACCATTTTGTAAAGCCCAGCTTCTCATGACACTGTATCTAAACAAAAAGATAGACTAAGCCAGGACATGCAGAGATTTTCTCTGTTCTCTACAGTAAGCTCCTGCTATAGGAAAAAGTAAGTTAACCTATTTCTTCCAGGGGATATAAAAAGATCGATGTTTTTCTATTCCATGGGTTTGCAATGGGTCTGCTAATTAAAAAAAAAAAAAGTTACTGGTTGAAATAGGTTCTCTTCAGATCTTGTCCTACCAGTTTTTAGGAGACACCTTGATTTTGTACTACTTTAAAGTAAATTTATCTCTATGACACCAGTCAATGCCTTTGACACCACTGTGTGATCTATAGTGGCAGCACTTGCCCTGAGAAGACACTTCCTCAGAACATGTTACTCTGTGTAAAGTCTTCATGTAATACCCAACAGATCTTTGTTCAGCCACAGTCTCTATCCCAAGATCTTCTGATATGTTCCCGCCAAGAACAATAATTTCTCTTAGATTACATCTATATGGGCTATAGCTCTTCTGATGTAAATTCTGCTCAGACAAAGCAATCAGAATCCCAGTGTTCAATAACTGGTTAGTGTCAAGTGTCCCCTGGTACCTATGCTATCAACACTACAAAGTCTGTCTTCAATTTAAAAAATGTATACTATGTAAATGTATACACTAGAGAACTCTATGTTCTCCCCTCTTATAGAAACAAGCATTGTGTTTTCTTTTTAAAGTATTCTTCAGGTTTTCAGTTTGCCAGTCAAAATTGCAATGCCTGCGGAAGCCTAGTATATCTGTCAAACAGGCTTTGTATAGTAAACCCTAGAGCTACACAGTCCAACTTCTGGACATGCCATCTTCTCAGAGACTGTTTTCACAATACGCACTTCAGGCCAGATATAATCTTACTTGTATTTAGAGATGATAGAACCAAGTCCCTGAAGAGATAACAGGAGTTTTATGGCAACGTTATATATATTAGCAAAAAAAAAAAAAGATGATTCATGCTGAATCCTTATTTAAAATATAAGAATCTAAATGCTGAAACTGAAGTTCAGTAACCCCCTTGCATCCACAAGGGAGATTGCTTTGCAACTCACACTCTGCAGGATGTTCCATCACTCAGTTTTCACATCAGAAATCCCTGCAAACCATGCTAGGCTACTAATAGTTGGCCTATTGTCAAAGACGAACAATTCATGTCCTTTATCTTCTGATGTGACAGGCTTTTGAATCTTTTGAATGCTGTCTTCGGCATTTATCTCTGAAAACAGTCTTTATGATCTCTCTTCTGCAACAAGGACAGCTGAGATTCAAACTCTTACAGTTAATTCCTTTGCACTGTTTTCCATAAGGAGAATTGGTAGGATCTATCTGAAGCTTTTACCTAAAGAGAATTCTGACTTTCATGTACTGAAGGAAGTTAACTTACCTCTATTCTTTCTTAAACTTCACACTTTGTCTCTGGAAACAAATCTCCAAAAATTAATGTAGTAATGAGGACATGACCTTACAAGAACAGTCTTTTTTCATCAGAAGCTGAATGATTCAAGGAACTGCCAGTCGCCTCTCAAAGATGTCTGGTGTGTAAGGGAAGATCATCACTAACTCTCTTTTTCTTCTGAAAGGTCCACTTGGCTGCAATTCAAGCAGAAACAGAGGCTTTCCCCTGGACTTTTCTCAGATTTAACATTTGCCATACAGCCACCTGGAGCGTCTTTCATAATTTTTCTAGATATTATCCACTTCCTGAAGTGTCTAGAAGTTTTACAGTCTTTGAGAAGTCCATATCTCAGTCTTTACTTAACTGAGTCTGTAAAGAATTCTAGTTCATTGCAAGGGGTTCTACTTGGAACTGTTATTGTGTAAGTTAAAAATAATAATAATTTCTCTCCTGAACTGTTATTTTTTAAATGTTTATATATATACTCAAAACTCTCTCACATCACTGTCCGTTTCAAAATCTTTTATAACTTTTTAGATACATCCTTTTTGGAGAGACTGAGAATTAGGAATATGGTCTACCTCTTTTATTACTATGTGGATAGAAGAGGGCATGGGCAAGTGTCTCAATGGAAAATGCTAAATTTAAAGCAATGGGAGTGCCCGAGCTATTAACTGCCTTGGTAGCCAAATGATAATTGTGGTGTGAACTAATGTATATTAAGTAAAGATTGCAGTGTGATATTTCTTCATAGCCTATTGATTATTCCTGTGTGCCAGGGCTATACAGATGTTGATAAGATTATGTATCTTCTTTAACAAAACAAGATAATGTATTCTTAATCTGCTTCTAATAAAGGTATTGATCCTGTCACCTCTTTTGTAGCCAGACCAAGCATAGGAACTTCTCTTACAGTAGCAGAATTTGCTCAGACCTGAATCTTTCCATAAAATAGATCAGTTTACTGTCTCCAAAGTTCCAGAGCGAATCTTTTTTTCTCTAGCAACAGTTCTCAAAGCAGGTAAATATATTTTACATATTGTTTTTGAATTTTTATACTGACCCACAGATCAGATTTAAACATGAAACTAAGTACTGAGTTAGCTCCATGAGTCATAATCCAAGTGTCTACTTCTATTTCTAGCATCTGATAATTCAAATATACTTTCAAAGTAGTGTGTAAGTCTGCCAATTTTGCCAGTCTAACTCAGATACAAATTTCTGTCAAATTCCAATTTGTAGTATAGCAGTAGTAGTTCTGTGAGGATTTTTTGTTGTTTCTTTGGGGTTTTTTTATCTTCCTTGTAAAGCATGGCAAAGATTTATTGCTTTTCCAAAGAAACAGGTACTTGAACTTAGAGTATTTAAAAGAGTATTTAAAGAGTATTTATTAGTCTAGTTTTGAAGTTATTTTTAGATAAGGTGTAATGCAAAAGCTGCCCAAACAGACTTGCATTGTAAAATACTTCTGTATAAGCATTTTGAACTTTCTATGGATTTATGTATTTTCAAAAGTAATCCTGTACTTCTATGACATCCATTCAAAACTGCAGTTTAGGAAAGTGTAAGCCTGGACTATATGATTTAAAATACAAAACTGTGCACGCTTTTGTTACTGCCCATAGCTTCAGAAATGTATTTTTCCAAAAGAAATCTAAAGCCCTCATCTAAAATAATCTATATGAATACTCTTTTTTTGAATTGTCTCCAAAAATGTATATGTATGCTGTGCAACATTAAAAGGTTTTTAGTAGAAAGTAAAAGTGTTCTTGACTTCTAAGATTGTCTTCAAAAGTTTGACAGTATTGTCCATATCAAATATTGCTTTCCAATTAAAATGAAAATGTAAACATTATAAAAAGTGTAGGAAAAAATTCTCCAAATCCTTACATGGATATTTTCACAGGAATCGAAAATCATTTACATAACGCTTTCTATTCCTATTCTCACACAACTGAATGGCAAAGCTAATAAGTATGGACTCATAATTACTTCTGAATTTGCATTCCTGTGTTTAAAGCTGTGGCACTCCCTGACTCCATTATTAACATGCTGGAGTCTAGATTACATTTTTGTACTAGAAGCTACCTGGTAAAAGAACAGACTGTGAAAGTGACTACCCTGCTAAGGAAAACTAAAGCTTTAAAATGAGAGGAAGGTGGCCTTGGTCAGATGAGTACTTTGTGAAATACCAGAGAGCTAAATGTTCAGCAAGGGAAGGAACAAAGCCATAAGGAAATGAAGTTTGCTCATATAAATGCACAACACCTACCTCTAAGTAAAACTTGAAGTCCAGGACATCAATGTGTATTTTAAGCAGTCTGACTGTATTTCTATTTCATATATCTATAGCTCTTTATTTTTAATTTATTTTACACATACACACTATATGCATGCTATATGTGTGTGTGTGTATATATATATGTGTGTATATATGTATATATAAAATGTATTTTGAGCTAGAAGGACTGCTGCTGATACATTATATATATTGTAGCTTGCTCACTTCAGTGGTACCTGGAATCTCATCTGTTCTATGCTCATGTGCTCAGTTTCTGACAGTGTTCATCCAGCACAAATGAAAAAGCTTCTGCATAATTTTTTTTCCCCTATGAATTTATGACATCTTCCTCAGCAGCAGGAAATCTCTATCCCTAAGTTTTCAGTGAATAGACAGATTGTATGTGCAGTTTTCCTTTCCATAGGACCAGCCTGTCTCCTCATATTTCACTCTGAATCTTGTTTGGGGCACAAAGAAAATGGAACAAAGAAGAGTTCATCTTTTCCATTCCACGTACCCAATGCTCAGGAAAATATAAAGAGAGAATTTTTTCATCTTTTTTTTTTTTATTTTCTACAATGATCTATTAATTCATTCCAAATATTCTGATTGGTTCTATCATTGTTTGGTGTTGGGAGAGGAGGAAGGATTAGAATAAGATCTTTATTCAGTAGCTTCTGATAACTTATTAAGGCCCCAGCATTTTGTCCTGTTTCCTGTCTCATTCACTAATGCTCTTCTGTGCCACCTGGTTTTTTTCATTCTGTTTACCTTCAGTTCTTTGTCTGGGAAGAGTCATAGAAGCAGAAATAGGGGGTATTTTTATCAGTATGCTTTAAGAACAATTTCGACAAACTTCAGAACTCAGGAGGTTGAAGTTTGCTGTCCTGAAATACAATGCACTTATGTCCATACAGCAGAAACCTGATCCAAAGACTGAGTTGCACAGAAAGTGTCTAGAAGAGTAAAGAACTAAAATGTAGTTATATGCGTTCTTTTCTTGCTATTTTACTTAAAGCTATTTCCTTCAAATAACATAGAGTTTCTGCTGCTGCTACTTTTAGACATAAACATTCAGAAAAAAGGCAACATGGGATCATTTTGAGGCAGTCAGGTTGAAATCAGAGAGAATTTTTAAGAAGTTGGCAATCCTTATGTCTGACTAAAGCCAAAAGCCACGGTCTGAAGTATTTTGGATAAAGGAGAGTTTGAGGCTTTTCTTGAAAAGAATGTGGGAGTACCAATTTGCTTTTCATTTGAATGAGAAAGTTTCTGTAGCTCAGTAAGTCATTTGGTAATACTTCTTCCCTTTCACCCCAATTCCCCATCTCCCCAGTCACAAAGGTGAAAATTAAATTTAAGAATTTTGGAATTTTCTGATCCTGCGAGTGGTATAGTAGAGAGGATATAAAAAGAAAGAAAAACAGTGGTTTTTCAACATGGATTTCTACCCTAGAACAAGAGTTGCAGCCAAATAATCATATTTCATTTAACACAGTTTGGCAGAATTGTCCCTTCCTGCTGTGGAGAGACCTAGATCTGCGTTGGTGAAAGGTCTCAACTGGTTCTCCAAATTACAGAGAAGCTTTGCCTCCAGATGAATGTTAGTGACATAATTTGCACTGCATTGTGAGGAAGCTCCTTTGTAGCTTTTTATATAGGAACTAACTTGCCAATTAATGGCATATCAGTTTTCCAGTCTTTACATAGTTTAGGTAATTTGAAAAATATGAACTATTGTTATACATCAGCATTTGGCATTTAATAGCAGAAATTGTGTGAATGTGTGCCTGGTTTTTTGCCTGCTAGATGTGATCTCAGCATTCCCATAAGTTTTCTGCATTGCCTTCCTGTGGGAACAAGTGCAGGTCTTCCATAGGTGTGGTTTTGTACTAAAATCTATTAAACATGCCTTCATATTTTTAGAGAGCTATTGGTTTTGGCTGTGGTAATTCAATGTCAAATATTTTAGAGGCAAGACTGAGTGGCATTTGTATGTGGATTTTTTTTTTCCTTCAAATTTCAGTCGTTTTTTTTTAATGGGACTGTTACTACATATTGCTATGTTATTTAATCTCTGCATATCAATGACCCAGGTATCTAGTAAAAAAAGACTTTTAATTTTATTTATCACATCCTAATGTAGTTGTACACTATTCTACAAGTATTCAGAAGAACCCACAAAAGAATCCAATTTCTTATTTGGACTGTTAACTAACAATTCAAATAACCAACATCCACAATTAATGCAGCAGGAACAATTATTCAAATTTATGACAATTTTTTAAATATTAAAAGGAATTTTCCAGTTTACTGACTACAGAAAACAAAACAAAACAATAAAAACCAGTATGTTCAATTTTTTCCCCACAATTTTGTACATTTTCCTTCTTCTGGATTATCTTGAGAAGGAACACTTACTTTAGAGATGCAGCCCAGTTGTAATTCCGTTCATTGTGGAAGCACATAAAATTCATCACTTTTTTCAGCTGATAGCTTACCCCAGGGCTGAGGCTTTTTCTGCATTGTGAGTCAATGGACACAGCTTTACATCATGTGTTCTAATAGAAGTTGTATTGGAGGTTTTTTCCTCGCCTGTTTCATGCATATGCTTTTTAAAAAAATCAAAGTAGTTTGCTCTGATATTGAGCTTGAAAGATGGGAAAACCAAAACCATCTAATTACAGACTAAAAGAAAATCCAGGCTAGATCAAATAGATCAAAATGTCTGTTGGACTTTATTTTGATTTGAGTATTCATTCTAAAGAAAAAGATTAAAGAAATGTCTCACTGAGGACACTTGCAGAGCGCCTAGACTTTTCAGGTGCTAGGAGTTTATTTCAGAAAGTTAAACTGTCAAGTCCTTGATTTTAGAAGTGAAAGCTGAAAAAAAGGTATTTCTTCTCAAAGTTTAGTATTCCTCCTATATGTGGAAGCCAGCTGACTAACTGCTTTCTCATCATTTACCAGTTCCCCCTTCAGTGTTACGTGATGCAGCTACTTCGTACGGGAGTATGGATCTTCGTGCTGCTGTATGTGTGTGTGTACACTGTGTGCATCTCCACACATGGATCTTCACAGTGAGGGAAATGCACTCTGTGTAGGCAAATTCTGTGAAACCACATTTTCAGTCTTCAGGCTGAGGAAGTGTTTTCTTGGCATTTGCTCAGAGCAGCAGTTGTGATATGTAGGTTCTGCAGAAAGGGGATTTTTCTCAAGCTGTAGAATTGTCCTTCAAATCACTATTACAATGAAATCAATAGGATGTCAAATGCAGTGAAGTCTTGATAGAAGTGAAAGATGCAAGCTCAGAGCTAATGTTGATCCCTGGCCTTTTACAAAATATCATTCCCATGAGCCTTCTGTATCTCAGAGATTTCAGAGAAAAAGATTAACCAAGTACTCATGGGTATTTTGAACCACCAAAAATTAAAGAGTAAAAATACTCCTTTCACTGTTTCCAAGAGTCATTCACATGACTGTCATGCACTGACCTGGTTTAGTTTTGATAGCTTAGTTTCTCACGGGCAGTTGTGCTTCTTCCCTGGAGTTTAATTTTGCTTGACAAGTTGGGATCTTAATATTTGTTAATTAACAGTTCATTCTCTCATCAAAACTGCTGAGCTCACAGATGAGTGGCTAGTATGTCCCTCAAGTTGTGCCATACATAATTGTTGCAGCTGTTACAGTGTCGTGGGGCCTGCAAGTCCATGGAATTTAGTTCATTCTGAGGCCTAATATATTAGTACTTTATTCTTTTCTCCGCTTAATAAATCCTTAGCATCAGTGTTCCATAAGTCATTCCTCTGCATCTTGGTTGTCATAGGCCAGTATCAATTTTCTAATGGAACTGAAGTTTTGTAAAAGTAAAGAAGTCTATTATCAATTAATTAATCAGAGTCATGTTATAATCCTGTTATTCAACTCTTTGATGAATGTGAAGCTGTCCTTCATTTATTAATGCCATGTTCTTCAATCCAATAGATATTTTTTCATAGATACTGAAAAGATATTTATTCTTTTTACATGATTGTGTGTGCAAGATTTCTGATTTCTTTCAGTGAAAAAAATGTAGTTAAAGAAATGTAGATATAACATTTTAAGTTATGCAGTAACTTTTTTTTCTCACCCTACAAAGTAAATACTGTAAATGAATGAAGCCCTAGTTGAATTTGCAAAGGAGGCATTAGTTAGGAGATGTAGAAGGAATAAATGAATGCTTTCAAATCAGTTTTAATGGCAGCTTATAATGTAATTAAGTCTCAAACAGTACAGTATAGAATCCACCTGTTTTAGTTGCCAGTTTTTTAACTAACTCCATTCAGAAGCACCTAGAGATAGCAAAAAAAAAAAAGTAAATTCTTGTGAGAAAGGCGTTAACTTTGTTTGAGTCATGCTGGTTTATGTCACAGATGTGGGGTTTGTCTGTGTTCCACTTTCTTCGCTTGCAGAATGATGCCTCCATCTTTGATCTGACATACTTTGTAGATGGTATCCATATAGGAGCTCCCCTTGCTCATTATTCTGGAAGAAACACATTCTACAGTTCAGTTGCCTGATACGGTTAAGGAAAGGTTGGGAACAAATTTGTGCTCATTTGCAGAAAGACCAAAAAGTCTCAAAAAATGAAGCAAAAGGGTATTGATGAGGTTGGAAGCTACTTTTAGCGCTTATGGCTGCAATCCCTATTCACTGCTACCACTGCAATCACTGTTATCAGAGTGAGATGCATATAATTAAATCTGAGAAGTGTGTGATTCAGAATTTGTAAGTCACAGAGTGTTTCTAACAAATAAACTACAGTAAAAGTAAGAAGACACAGTATCAGCATTTCTGAGATTCAGAAAAGGTACATGATGTACCAAGCCAGCTGTCCTTTAAAAATAAAAAAATTCCTAAGATTTTTTAACAGATTTTTTGTTGAAAACTGAATTCTTGAAACTGCAGGCAATAGGATGCCTTAGGCAGCCAAGCATATCAAAATATGGTGCATGGAGGGACTTTTACTACTCCCGCTATTTAAAGTCCTATTTTCATGAGCTTATTAGCTACTAGTGATCCCTAAGGAAAAATACAATTAAAACCTAATCATACCAAAAGCTGAGGTTCTTCTGATTCAGCGAACTTGTAATCTTGTATATTTAGTAGTTTACTTGTAAATGTCTTAGTACTGAGAATATAAGATGTATCAATTAGCTTCAGTTTGCAATAATGCTCCTCCAAATTCAGATGAGAGATTTTGTGTGTGTCAGAAGATGCTAAGGAATTCTGACTTGCAGCATTATTTATTTATTTATTTACATCAGAGCAGAACCTTTATTCTCTTTAACAATCGCATTGTATAACCTCCCCATACCCAGTCCTGTTCTCCACAGAAGATTCAGACAGTTAAGAAAAGCTAAGTGTGAAGAATACAAACAGCTTTAGAAGACAGTCTGTGCATACAGTTGGGAAAATAACTTTTGCGGCTATTTTTTTCTTTTCCAACTGAAAATTAAGTGAAAATAATTTGAAACAGATCTTTCCAAAGTTTTAATATCTGGGCGAAATCCGATTGAGTAAAAAATGTTTATTTTGAGGAAAATAGGGCTTTCATTAAAAATTACAAATGTCAAATATTTCTAATGGCAAAAGATCATTCAGTTCAGTCAGTTCAATGTAAGTACTTTTGTTAATGTTTTTTATACTGGTTTTACTCAGAAGGTTTTTGCAGAAAGGTGTTCCACATGTCTCTTCCGTGATATGACTGAACTGTAGAAGGTATGCAAACATACAAAAAGAACTTTGCAATGTTATTGTATTGTGACACAGGACACAAACCCCCTTTTCATTGCTTGCCTTGTTTTCAACTAAACTCTAAAGAGAACCTGTTACAAAGCCTACTTCTGCTATTGCTTTGATAACACTGTAGATTAAAATAGAAAAGAAACATGGAGTGTGTAACATACAGTTAATAACCCCGTGTTTCAGTTCCCAGATAAAATCCAGAAAAGTAATGGGACTAGTTACACTATTCTAATCTGAATCTTTGAACTTCTGAGTAATTGTGTTAGATTAGCTACTTGCTATTTATGACTGCTTAAATTAAGAAAAGAAGAAATTTACAAATTAAATAAGGTATTTCACTTTCTGTGAAAAGTTCCTTGTTTCAAGGGAAAACACTTTTTTTTACATAATTGACAACTTTTTGACTAACTGGAATAGAAATATATTTGAGGTCTCAATTTACTTTCTTTATGACTTTTCCTTAAATTCTGGTCTGTTGATTTCACTACTTGAGTTTCTGTGTTCAGACTCAATATAGAGAGCAAGCATGATCCTATTCAGAATCAAATTAGATGTTTTACAAAGATGTTTTTCAAGAAAAAATTCTGACAGGCTCTCTTTTCAACCTACAAAAGACCTGTGCCTGTTAATGAGACCAAAATTCCAGGAGTGGAGTTTGATTTTGTTCAAGGGAGCTGTTAGCTTTTTAAAAACTAAAATGTTCAAAATAGTTAGGGAAAATAATAGTTCAAAGAAAAAGAACACTTTTTTTTCATCATGGGAGTTTAGAATAGCATCCTTACTAGCCACTCTCTAGGAAGAAATACAATTAAAAGACTCAGAGAGAGTCTTTTACCTTTGGTAATTTTAATCAGTGATACATTTCCATAAACACATTTTTTCTGTAAACAATTTGCAAGGGAATGTATTTCATGCTGTTTTAACATGCTGAGACCAACTTTATTCTGATACATGCAGGTCTTTTAAAACAACTGAAATAGGACCCATTCTGTGCTTGCTGGAGGGCACCATGTCACAAAGATTATAAAACTATAAACTGCATTCTCCCTATGGCTAGCCTTGAGACATCTAAAATTACTTATTATTAGACAGTTTGCAAATAACCCTTTCAAATCTTTCATCTCATGAAATTCATACATTGTTGGTTACCATACAAGCTGTACCAGATAGTTTATCCATTCTTAAGTAACTTTCTGAATTTTTCCACTGGTAAGACAACACAGTTCTTGTAACCAGTTTCAAATTTAAATTTAAAACAATTTTGCCACCACACTATGTGTGGTCTAGTTTTAAACTTCATGTATATGATCACAGAGGTCAGAGTTGTTCTGATATGCATGAAAATTTAGGTTTCCCAACCTAAGCATTAGGCACATTCTTCCCACAAAAGAGAATGGTAGGAATGTTCTTACCTACAAAAAGATCCTTCTGTCAAGGTTAATCTAGTCTTCATCAGAGATATTGATAGCTGTTCATCAAGGTGGTTAGTAACACACTTTTCTTGCAAAGCCTTTTGATAGATAGGAAAACAGGAAGAATTTTAAAAATCAAGGGGAAATGTGTCATTCAAGAACGTGTGTTTCTATGGAGAATTTCAGCTCTAGTGATGCTGGAAAGTTCTTTTGTACAGGAATGAAATTGTCAGTTCCTTTCAGCATTTAGACCTTCAACTCTGTGTCCAAAATAAGGGTTCTGCAATTTCTGTTACGTGATACACCTCCTAAAATAGTATCTACAAAACAGATGCACTTTCACAAATTCATTATATTGTTGTTCCGGCAAGTGAACCTGCTTTTCTATAATGTTTTGTTAAACTCTAAAGCACTGCACAACAAGTCTCATGTAGATTGTGCACAGGGACCTAGAAAGAATCTGTACCTCCCTGACTTATAGGGAAATAAAGAGAGCAAGAAGTGAGACTAATTTGCTAAATCAATCAGGTGATTAAAGATTTCCTAGATTTCTTTCAGATGCAAAGAGCAATCCAGTTTCATAATGGTAGAAGCATTTTTCTATTCTCTATGTATCACACAGGCATCAGAAAAGAGAGAAATCCAGACGCCGCTACTAATAACAGATAAAAGAATTGATAGCCCAAGTGCACAGAGCAGCAGTTCTTTCCGTAAAGAACACCCCCAGCCGTGCCTATGAGGAGTATCGTTTCCTGGGCCACACTAACTTGCAGGATGAGTGAAATGTGCTAATGATTGTCACCAATTGCTCATCTACCAAGAAGTTTCAACTACTCTTCTTAATTAAAGGCAGTTTACCGGCATTTTGTTTTTCTTCCCTGTCTCCTATTTGTATTGGATTTAAGTAGCCCATGACTTCTAATTACAAGAATTTACAGCCCTTAATTTTCTTGTACTTTCTTTTTGGCATGAATTTTTTTGATGTTCTGTTGGTGATAATGTCTTGCTGTTTTTCTGGCTTCCACTAAACTAAACTAAACTACCAACACAATATTTTATCTGTCTCATTCTCTGTCTTAAAGGACCATAGACTAGTCAGCGTAATTCCTACTTTTTCCATCAAATCCATCACTTTCAACAGCTGCATCTCCCTCGTTATTCCACAGGCTATGACAAATCACATACTCATATACATCCACACACATATAGATATATATATAAAATATATTCAAGAGAATTCCTGGTTTTGTACCAAGTGGGATTGAGGAATGTTTACAGATAAAGACTAGAAACAAAAATAAAGATGCTTTAAAAAAAAAAAAAAAAAGTTAATTTCTTTGACTTTTCTGTAGAATTTTTTTTCAAATATACACAGAATATAAAAAAATTAATTCATTCAGTTTTTACTCTTAGTGTTCTGTGAGTCATATTTATTATAGAAATTCCTTACTTCACAAACTTGTCTCATGCCAAAATATTACTCTACATAATTTTTGCTAGGAGAAGGAGTTTTTAATTCATTTTAGTACTTTGTTCCTACAAGACTGCACTTGTATTTTGTATAATTTGATTTTTGGCTTGCATTTTGCCTTTCTATGACTAAATGAAAAAATGTATGTGTATCAATACAATAGCATGACATAATTTTTAAAGCAATGCAGGAATAAATGAGTGAAGAATATTTAAGATAAATGAAAATCAAGAAATGTCATAATGGAAGACATCCTTCCAGTTTCATGTTAATGTATACAAATGTTTAATATATATGAGGACATTGGTGAGTGGTATTCCCATTTATTTTGGTCCATTGCCATGTTTGTTCAGCAGCAGAGAATAATCACTAAGTAACAGAAGTGAGGAAGAAAAAGAAATTTGGATGGAAATACAATTTTTCATGACATTTTATTGAACTAGTTACTTGGCCACTGTTATGAAACTGACTAGGCTCCACTAGGACACAAGCTATTTCACTTCAAAACAACCCTATTGGAATGATTTTTTTTTTGTTACACTACTTGATGTGACCTTGTTTCCCAACGGATTGTTGTGTTCTGTGTGACTGACTTCCTCCTCTCCCTTTGTGCACGTGTGCATAGTTAGTGATTCTGTCTATTAGACCAACCAAGTAAACATTGTTTGCCTTTTGGGAGCAGATTTATGACACTGGCAGTGGTCTGCAGTTGCTCCCTGTCACTTTTTAGGGTCATTCTTTTTCCTGGTTTGCTTCCCAATGGTTTTTTTTTTGTTTGTTTGATGAAGGAAAACATTTTGTGCCTGAAATAAGGTGTAATAAAAGCAACAGTTTTACCGCTTGTTTTAATAATCTGTCTTAATTAGGACCATAGTTACAAAAACTAGATACTTTTTCTAGTAATGTTTGTGGCTTTTTAGTTAATCTGTTGCCTTTTCACATTCAAATAAAGATGCTGAAAACTTTACATATCTTTTTTTTTTTAATATAAATACTACATTTTCTTACTAACTGTAGGTATGCCAAGAATTTTCTGTGAACTTTAGAAATTTAGGTATGTACTTCCTAACAAGCAAATTTCCTACCTGCCAAGGGTTCCTGGGTTGTTGTAAAACCCTTACTCTGGTCCACATCCTTGTGATCTTTACAGGAGTACATGAGGCTGCTCTGGTTACTTCTGAATTTCACAGAAGTGTATCTTAGATTCAGACATTTGCTAAGTCTATTACTGTTCTGCAGTCTGTTAGGTGACAGACACAAAAAGATTAAAATTTCTTTTGGCAGTGTGCCATTGTTCTTTACCCTTAATTAACTTCAATGTCTTGTTAACTTAAGCTTGGGTGCTTTGCCCAAGATATTTCTTCCTCCTACTTCTCTGCCTCTACCTGTTTACCACCAAACTCCTCTGATGGAATGATAAGGGTAAAAAATACTAACGAGCTTCTTTGGCTGCTTTAATACACGAGTTTTGTTTATTCTCATAAGGAAAAAGTATTTTCTCATTGTCCCTTTTTTTCATACCTGGCACCAGGTAGTGTGGAGTTGAATGAAATTATTTTACTCTCTTCTACCGTTCTTAATGTCTGCTCAATCAATATTTCATTTGCATTTCCTCTCTTTTGTCCTTATTCTCAGGCTGCTTGTCCTCTGGAGGCTGCTAAATCTAGACTCATAACAAATTTGATTATAAAGCATCATTTAAAGATAAAATAATATTTACAAATGGGGAAGGTAGGAATACGATGTCTAACAAGACTTTCTTTCCCCTGCACTCTTGATTTTGGTTTTCTCTATTCAGATACTATACCCCAACACTGTCATAAATCTTCTCCCTGAAATCTAAATCACTCACTCTACATTTATTTTCTGTCATTTAATTCAAGGTGATTTGTTGTGGTCATTATCTGTCCAACTTGTCTTCTGTCATTCAATATTCCTTTTAAAAAGCTTATCTTTTCCTCAGTAGCTCTCATGTGTGTTTGTTAATGTATCACATTTCTGTAAATCAGTTCATCAATAATTACATTATTGTTCATGAAGTGAAAGCTTCTTTATTGCTATCCTACTGTTTGTATGTTTCAGAAGGCCGGCCGCCAACAATTAAAACATAATCACTTTACATTGCAATGCAATCCTATTTAAAATGGTAGCTTTCAAAAAACCCGGAATAGTCATAAAAGCATAGATCTTTTTGAAAAGATAAACATTATACTTCTTATTTTACATATGAATACCAAATAATATTATAAGAAGAAAATAAACAAAGAAAAGAACGGAAAATTTTCGATAACATTGTCTGTTCTTGTGGAGACAATTCCTGTCAACCAAGGATTAATTAGTTACTTAAAGAAAGCTATAACTTTTCAATAAAAATTTCAAAAATAGAGATGATACCATTGGAAAACATAGTAAAATATATATATTTCCTTGTATTCACTTGTATTGTTTTTAATTAAAATTCTGAATTGTCTTTTCTAGTCACTTTGTGGCTTTTTTCACCAAAAGTATATACTCAGAAAAAATATATTGCTTTTGACTGATACCAGAACCATTACTGAGAATGTAAAATTAATGGCCACATCATTCAAATTTTAATATATTCAATAATTTTTCTAACTGACCTGTACTACTGAAAAGAAAACACTCATAAATTAAATATCTGAGGAAATTTTTAGTGCTAAGCATGCACTAATAGGCTTCTGCCCCCATTCCATGAGATAAAAACAGTAGTTCAGCAAGAATTAAATATAAATATTTAGATTTGTGTAAGATTGTTTTTGCAAAAGTTGTGGGAGATATATTGATCATTTTGCTTCAGGATATGAAATAATTGTCTCTGGAGACTGTTCTATTATGGTACAGCAGTATATGTTAGGCTTTTCTCTTAGGAGATACCAGTTAAAGGTCACTGCCTGAAGCAAAGTGACAACTGGAATTGATGGGCCATCATAATTTTCAGTAATGTGCTCTGATTTAGCACAAAAGTCTTATCTGAAGTGAAGAAAGATCACAGTAATCCATTAATCAGTTATTTTTTATTTATATCATTTGAGTTCTTTAACCTTACTAAAATAATTCTGGTCCTCAAGTTGGTTTATGGACTGAAAGAAAGGAAATGGAGCAATGCAAAATGAAACTGCTAAATGAAATCTCTCCAATCTCCTACAGATATGTGGGCACTTTTATTTGGAATTTAAATAGTGATAAAGTCAAGGGATTGGCTTAAAAGAAAACACATTATCCACTGCTTGGCATATATTCCCATTGTCCCCTTAAGAGAAGAACTGCTTTTTGTCTGCTGAGACAGATGTAAGGCAGCTCTACATGTGATCCGTAGCTTGAGAGGAAATAATCTGTCTTTTCTCTCTGCCCAAGGAGTAGACTTTGATTGTGTTTCTCAAAAATGTTCTTGCACTGTACCTGCACTGAAATTCCCAACATCCAGAGTGGTTTCTGTCTTCTGCATAAGTTCCATATTAACTCCTAGTTCTCATAATAATGACAGAAAGATGACCCGGTACAAAAACTAATGGTGAACAATGCTGCAGTACAAATCACAGCAGTTGCAGCTCATGAAACTTTTTATTTTCATTTTCGAGAGTTCTATGATTCATTTTGTTAGGACGAAACCTGTAAGAAATGTAATGAATGGCCTTGAAGGAAGTATTTACTGCCTCATGCAATACCTAGTCACTACTTATTAAACAACACTACTGTTATCACTATTTTACCTTTCTTCCCCTGTATCTTAACTCCCAGCATTCAGGGTTACATGAAAATGAAGAGTGGAATTGTTAGGTTGATGAGGTTTGATGGGAAGACAATGAAATTGGATTTTATTTATAACCTATATTTGGTGTGGTTGTAGCAGTAGTGGTACCCCATTGAGTTTATTTCATCATCCCTTTAAATTTTGGAGGCATAAATATATATTAATGGCATTAAAGAATATGAATACAGGAACTAAATGACTAAATATAGGAACTAACTCCTAAAAACTCAGCATACTTACTATCTTACTGTAGTTATATATACATACTATCTGTAAATAAACCTTGGTTCTAGAATTTTTTATTACAAGTCATTAATTCCCCATCAAACAGTTATCAGTAGGCCTATTGATTCTGTAAAAAGAATGTCAATGTCATTTACTGAAAAAATAGTGTGCAGATGTAGTGACAGTAGATGTATTTCAGAATTCAGTACTTCCTATTGACTTGTTTTTTGCGATGGAGCAGCTGATTTATAGACCATTTATAGAACCACCAGAAAGCATGTACTTTGTTCCCTTTTGCTATTACATTTTAGAAAATTTTATCAGTACTATTACATTATTATTTCTTCAAACTCATTAGTGGTTTAAACAACTGAAAAGGGCTGCAGTGCACTTCTGAACCAAAGAATATGTCCCTGCTCTCTACAGTTTTATGGAACACTTGTGCATGGTTTCTAAAATGTTGCCCTATATTCTTGTGCCTGCTTGTATATGACTTTAATTTCCATCCACTCAAAACATAAATAAATTTACTGATTCTTTTAAATTTACATTTTGGCAGAAAACATTTTAATTGTCTTAATTATTTTTACGGAAGAATTGTTGAATCCACTTTCTACAGTATTCTTTTTTGCTTAGGAATCAGGAAATGCTATGGACTGTAATTTTCTAAACATGCCGAAGGACATTATGATTTCATACTTTTAGCAAAATATGAAAAAGTTTGTTAATTGTCAAGTTAATGTTATTGAAAATATGAGGGTTGAGGGAGTCACATAATTTTAGATTCTAAGTGAAATACTCACATGTGCATGAATTCTTCTAGAAGAATTTGCTTAAACCTTTTACTGTTACCAGTGAAGCTAATTTTGAGTAGTATTAGAGGAAGGAATTAGGTCAGTCTCTAAAAACTATGTGGAAATTTCTTTTTTTTTGGTAGTCAGAGACAGAGGTTAAGAGAACACAAATTTCTTTTCATCCAATTTGAAACATATGAAAGAATGCAAGTATTGACTGTAAGTGTATCAAAAATCAGACATGCAATGACACGTTAGAGTCATAGCTTTCTCTAGAAACATTGGTCCTTTTTTTTTTCTAGATTCATAGCTGTTTTAATTATTATTATTAGGCAGTATGAACAGAAGTTATTGATTTGCTGGATTTTCTCTAGAAGTCTGAAAAGTTAGCAGAAAAAAAAAAGCTACACTGCAAATCTAGAGTGAGTTTATTCTTTCGAACAAATGCTGCAGGTTTGTCTCGGGCATTTTTGAGCACTCATTCCCTTTTAATTAATTAATTAAGTTTTAATTTCCTTACCTTTTCAAATAAGAAACCCCAGGGAACATTTTCAAGAAGTTTCATTTATTGCATATTCCCTGTTATCAACTCATTCAGACTGAATAAAAGGTACAGAGAGTTTGGATTTCATTAATTAATATAACCTAAATTGTCATTCAACAGAAGCTGTTCTTTTAACAATGTCTGCTAAAACACTATTTCAATACTATTTATGAACCACATTCTCTTTGATGCATCCCTCTTCTCGGATCACGGTTCATTATGAGCTTATTTGAATGATGTCTATGGTCTCTGTGTGCGCTGGACTGTCATGCCTTGTCTTGAGCCAGGGACTAGGTCAAGGTGACCTTCAGACGTCCCTTCCAACCACGGCCATTCTGTGGTCTTGATAGTATAAAACAGTAAGGGAGAAGTTGGCACCTTCTATTGGAGTTTCCACATCTGTAGAAATTTACTTCATTTATATGAATGAATGCTCTTTGCACAGTATTCTTGACTTAGTATTGTTGAGTTAGATTGTGAGTACATCCTCCATTGCACACATATTGCAAGCAGCTTTATGCTGCTTCCATGTCATCTGAAGTTTGGGATGAATATTTGGGATCCAAGCTGTTGCAAAAGAGTACTGTAACTTTGGGGTTTAAGTCTATGATAACCTTGGATAAGTGCCATTACCTTCAAATCGAAATTCAGAGTGTATGGTACATTAATTTACAGTGATCCAAATGAATGATGCAATTAAAATGTTTTTGCAAAATGGATAAGATAGATAAAACTGTAATTAATCTAGTTATGTGAAAAGTAAATTGGAGAGTTTTCTGTCCTCGTGTCTGTGGAGACCCTTGTTGGATATGCCCTCCTGATTCAGTTGCCAGGAATTCGGTCTTTGTGCACATTTTCTATCTCAAGTTACAGACTGAGAGTAAGGGCTATCTTGTTTGGAATCTGGCAACCTAAGGAATCCTTCAGCTTGAATCCACTTTACTCATTTCACTCTTCTCTTGCTAAAGTGCGCATTCACTTCTAACTCATTCAGAAAATAGCATTGTAGTCTGCTTTTGAAGATACAAAAATTAGTTTGCCAAACTTATTTCACCTTTTGTACTGCATGTATGAATTTGACTTAACAACAGGTTAAACTTCGTGCTAAACTGAATTAATCTAGCTTTTAAATGTCTCCATCTACTGACCCATATATTTCTTACCTATCTGTACTTCAGCAAGTATGTGTGATGAAGTAAGTACTTTTGATTAATACCTGTAATTCATTATGACTGAAACTGGATATGATGGCCTCCAGGGGAAAATTGTTAACACATTATGAGGTATTATATTCCAAAAATTCATTGTGTAAAGGAATTAGCTTCACCATTTACCAAGGCAGTGAATTCAGATTGTTTGACTAGATGGCCGTTTGCAACAGCAGGTGTATGTTGGTGTTTAAAAGGCTTTGTGACCTCTGGAAGGAAAAAATAGGAGGCAGCCAAAAAAAAAAAATTAATTCCAAGTAATAAAAGGAAGAGTTAGAAAAACCGTAAACAAGTGCCTTAAGAATCAAGAAAGGGAGTGAAAAAAAACCAAAAACAAACAAACCAAACCAAAACAGTTGGATAACCTACAGAAATATTTATTTTGCCATACTCTGAGGCTAGGTAGTTCCTAGGCATGGCAGATGCAATATCTGAATTGTTTGAAATGCAGCGTGCTTTATTTGAAAAGACAGGAACCATCAAGCAAACCAATGGCATGCTGAAAATTCATTGAAATAGAAGTGCCAGTTTATGAACACTAGCAAATAAGAACCTGTGTTCACATGCACACTGAAGAACAAAACTCACCAAGAAATCAGGAAATCAAATGGTCTGCAGGAGTCCACAAACTGTGAGCATTCTTAGTGTGCTTCTGGGTAAGGGGTTTTCCAGTCTGATTACACCTAACTTCATTGTTTTACCCACTGGCTTTCATGTACTAATTTTTGAAAGTCACCTGGCAATTTGGTTCCCTTGGCCTTCTTTTTTACTAACCTTTAATTTTGGAGGCATTTTTACTCCTTATCGTGCTTATACAATAATGCAGTATCTGACAAACATAGACATACAGATGAACCAATTGCAGTAAGGTACTATTTAAAAACATTTAAACTTTGTTGCATTTAAAAATGTCTTGAAATTCAGCAATAATCCTGAAGGAGGCTGGAATCATCAGGAAGTATCAGTGCTGGTAGACTGACAGGTGCTTCAGACTACAACAGCACTAATTTCGTAGATTTTTACTGCCATGTGTGTATGACATGTATGTACATAATGGCATTTTCCTTTCAGTAGTCCCCTTTTGGCAATCTCTGTACCACTGGTTTCTCAGGATATTTTATAAGTCTACTTGAACATATTCACATACAAAGGAAAAATCATTGGATGCCTGAATGTTTTTCTATTCTTAAAGCAGTATTTCTTTCAAGTATTTTGCAAAAACACCAACTGAGAACACCCACCCTTTCCTTTATGCTCATTCAGGTTTTGAACAAAGGTAGGATAGTCTATTCATGGAATCTATCAAAAAAACTATTGTTCTTATTGCACTCAGCCACAGATATTTAGAAAAAGAGGAAAAGAACAGAACGACTTTCCTCAGTCTCCAGAAATCTACACCTTACAGAAAATTTAGAGCTAAAAGTTTTATGATTGAATTTCTAGTGCTTCATCAATTTTTCTTCTATTACATTCCCCATGTAAGATTATATGTCCTTAGTATTTTCCTTGCTGTGTCATGCACATTTGGAGGGTAGCAATGGAGGTTGCTTCCAATCTCATTGTTTTTATTGGCCTACTTTTAGTATTTGTGTTGTAGTTACAGTTTCAGTTCCTGGTTTAGTGCACATTTATAAGATACTGTACTTTCTATTTTGGAGTAAAAGGGGAGTAAGAAAAACTGTTAGCATCGGGCAACCACACCTTGATGCATTATATCCCCCAGAGTCTTGGTATGGTGCATTAATTTTTCAGCTTGTAATTTGCCAGATGCATTTAATGGAACCAATTTTCATTACATCTGTTCTATGGTTCAAAGAGCTCTTTTAGTTGCCAAAGGGAGCCAGCTTCACACAGATTCAGAGAGGGTGCTAATGCACTGTATCTTGAAGTATTAGATAACTAGGGATGGTTTTATTGCAAACAGATTATTTTTTAGAGAGGCAAATTCTATATTCATGACTTGCCACCATTAGAATTCAAATTTAAACCGCTTAAGTCTCCTCCTCAGGAACCATATATTGATTTTAATGTAATTTTCTTCATAACGCTCTCAGATTACTTATCTTTTTAAGCAATAATATCTTTCTGTTTATTGGTAAAAGAAGACATACCTAAGTAAATACTGGTTTTAAACTAAGAATAGCTTAGTAAAGCTTTCTCATGAAATAGTAAAAGACATGAAGAATAACATTTTGTAATTTTCAGCTCTAAGACAAGACAGTTTATTATACCGAAACAAACTCACGTTATCAAGATAACTGTACACGTTGTGCATAATTTTAATCTTCGTAAAATGTGTAACAGTTGTATGGTATTAAATTCAAGATTTCACTTGACAGCAACTTTCAATGAAAAGGTTTTTCCTCATGGGCTGAAGAAAATTTGAAATGTTCTACTACACTTTGAAGTTCTAAAGCATCAGCCATATGAGAATTATAAAGCATTAATCCTGAAGAGTTTCCACCTGACAGTCATGAAATAGCATACCTGTGTGAAAAGTGACTCAGTTTTACTTCCTCAGGCAATACTTTCCTTTTTTTTCTGCTGCTTCAGAAATATCATGCATCATGTCATAGTGAGAAGATGGCCTTGGAATGAGTGGATCTTTTTGAAATTACTGAAGTCTACACTATCACTGTATTTATCTAAGACATTTCAATGACATTTAAAAAACTTGTTTATACTAGGAGTTTTATTTTAGTTTGATAAGCCATGTGTAAAAGTTGTTCCAAAAAAGTAATCGAAGGCTTATCTTCACGGTATTGTTCTAAACAGTTGTTGTTTGTAAGTATAAAATTGTAATAGAAGGAGCAAATCTATTAGCAAGAGTTCATATGCTATTTAAGAACATGAAACATCTCTCAGCTGCAAATCAGATCAATCAGAGGCCTCCCATGATAGGCAAGCCTACATTTAGGTTTCACACTGCTCGTGTTGTAAAGTCCACTTTTTTTGGGCTTTGGGCACCAAACAGACAATTTCTCTCTCTGCCTAAGAGAGAAAAGATACCTACAACAAGCAGTCCTCCAAGATTTCTAATCTTTTGTCTTCTCTCATTACATGCAAGCACAGGAAAAGGAATCTTGGCTTTATTATGTGCTCTGGCAAACAGCAGGACAGTGATGTTTCCCACTTCTGCTGTCTGCCCCGCTTTATATTATATACTAAGTTAATGACCACATTTACATTTCCTTGAAGTAAAAACAAGGCCTTATAGTGGTGGTATTTTTTGTCACTGAGACTGACTGAAAGGGGAGTTGAATTTGAATTAGCCATTATGAGGTAAAAATGCATGGAAGAAGAAAGGGACTGAAGGAGAGGGGTGAAGGAAGTTATTTATTCGAGGTCTGCCTTTCATATCAAGATTTGGTGTCACAATTTACACAACCAAGTAGACCACGGTAAGAGCAAGAACAGCCTCAGAAGGGAAATGAAGAGTTCTCAAATGTGTTCATATTGCATTAATTCTTATAGAGGAATACTTAATTCTCACTTAAATTGAAATTCACAACAAAGGAAGCAACTGGAGATGTTTGTTACCCTGTGCATTGCCACAACCAGAGACTTACAAAATAGGAAAGCATTATAAAACATGATTATGTAAAATGAAGTCATTTGGGCTTTTCTGTAAACAACTGTATTCTAATTTCCTTTTCATATTACTATAACTCCTTTTTTCATTTCCTAGGTAGTGTTTTTTTTATATTTAGATGCATTTGGAATTAGGTATTTTTNAATGCATGGAAGAAGAAAGGGACTGAAGGAGAGGGGTGAAGGAAGTTATTTATTCGAGGTCTGCCTTTCATATCAAGATTTGGTGTCACAATTTACACAACCAAGTAGACCACGGTAAGAGCAAGAACAGCCTCAGAAGGGAAATGAAGAGTTCTCAAATGTGTTCATATTGCATTAATTCTTATAGAGGAATACTTAATTCTCACTTAAATTGAAATTCACAACAAAGGAAGCAACTGGAGATGTTTGTTACCCTGTGCATTGCCACAACCAGAGACTTACAAAATAGGAAAGCATTATAAAACATGATTATGTAAAATGAAGTCATTTGGGCTTTTCTGTAAACAACTGTATTCTAATTTCCTTTTCATATTACTATAACTTCTTTTTTCATTTCCTAGGTAGTGTTTTTTTATATTTAGATGCATTTGGAATTAGGTATTTTTTATGCAATAAGACTCATGGTATTCCCATTGCAAAGACACAAAAACAGCTGTAGGTGTAAATTTAGGATTGAAACTGAAAGAATAAATTGCATTTCAAAATAATCCACTTATAGTCAGTAAGCTATAGTCATTTGTAATGCTTTTTTCTATATTATTATTAATTTTTTTTTTTAATTTCATTTCTGCTACTAAACAGAACCTGAGTAG
>VXBB01003788.1:436171-480531 GCA_013399915.1 Illadopsis cleaveri | reverse complement strand
TTTGCCAGTGTTCCACTGTGGGGGGTGTTTTTTGTTGGTTTTTTTGTTTGTTTTTTGTTTGTTTGTTTTTGTTTTGTTTTTGGGTTTGGGGTTTTTTTTGTTTTTTTTTTAATTTCCTGACTCAGAACTGCTTTTGCTTCAGCCATTGAGAAGATTCCAAGTCACATTTTTTCCCAGAAACCATAACAAAAATTAATTTCTAGCCAGAAAGCAAGAGATAGCAACTACAGTGGAACAGCCTATGTCATCCCAACTTTGAAAATGCAACTAGTGAAATGGAAAGCAGATGGACTGGAATTTGGTCATCAGTGCATTAAAACTGTCAGATTTCAGTCCACCTAATGTCACATCCTGGGAAACTGTTATTTTAAAGAATAAAGATCCCTCCAAGAGTATCTCATTAAACCAAATTTCAACATAAAACTTTTTTTTTTTTCCCAAAAAATTTAGCTAATATTGTTCAAATTGCATTTGGCCATTTCTTGGACTTTATGTTAGCAGGGATGACCTTTGATACACAACAGGTTATAAAGTTTACCATTACATTTATATCATGTATATCACTATATTACATGTATATCTCTATAAATGAGTATTTTTAGGAGAAAACATGAAAAGGCTAGAAAGATATGGGTATTTTCTCTAGATAGTGCTACTTACTGCTAGGAAAATTTAGGTGTTCCAAATGCAGAAATAAACTGAGACTAAGGACTGAAAATACTCCCAAGAGGCTACTGTGTAAAGCACATGAAATCCACTTACTTTTATTTTACTGTTTTGTCTTTTGTTCTCTTCTGAGGTTGCCTCGTATATATGGAAATATTCCTGTTTAATTTATGAGTGAGAAAAAGTAACTTCATCCAGAGGGGACTTCTCTAGTCTTGTGGAGAGCACATCTTGCTCACTGTGCGTTTGTGATGTCATGCCTCCTTATGTGCTTAGGTTACTTTTCCAAAGCACAATTTTTTCCAAAATACAATGCTGCTTTCTTTGTAATATGGAGTTAGCCTTGTGCTGCACATGGCTTAGTCCATATACTGAGTTTTCATGGCCTGTTTCTTGATTATGTTTGAACTCCCGTGATTTAAAATACGGAACAAGGCTGTTGTCAAAATAAAGACAGTGAAAGTTAAAAGAAATAAGTAAAAATAACTTACAGGCTTATCTGATAATGCTAACAAACTTACAATAGTTTTTACTGACGGATGCTGTAAATTTAATATCTTTTTATCATTAACTGGATGCAGGGCTATAATGAAAGGTACTAGATACAACCAAGTATTTAGGAACCTACAAGGCAGACCTGGATTTTGAGTCCTCCTTCCTCTCTTCTGCAAGAACACAAACTCCTAACTCATGGTTTTTCCTGTGTCTGCCTTTACTATCTGGCCCCATCCATTCCATTCTTCAACATGTAGATAGCTTTGATGGCTGTGACTGGACTAGAGAAATTTTTAGCCTCTAAATTAAACATCCAGATTATCATATGTTGATTATTACACTAGGCTTTTTGTAAATTATAGGAGGAAGGGGTGTGGGGGTGGACAGATGGAAGCACTTTGTGGCACACCACAAGATTTTATATATTTTCTGGTTTGGCCAGTTCATTAGTTTCAAGTCTTTAAAGAGTTACCTAAATTCTGCACTTAGTCAAGATGGGCCACAAATTAATTACTAATATTTTCAGGACAGGATATGTTCTAAGTTTGCATATAAAAAAATGCACACCACATACTTGAATTCAGTAGCATTTTGGCATTTTTGTGTTTTCGTGGCATCTCAGGATATTTTAACAGGAGTTCTAGAACTAAAATGCACATGCTTCAACTCTCATCCCACCTGAGGCACCTAAACTTCTTCACTTTGCCAAAGCTTAATGTATTGTCATTGTAGAGATTAAAGAAAATGCTCAAAAGAATATGTTATATAGCACCTATACTGTATATTTAATAAAAAGTGTCAGATCTGATGTAAGTTTGTAGTGGAATCAAACCAACTTTTTGACTCCAAATCTTTTGGATATGTATTAGTGATAAAAAATGCACATGCTGATCCACATATTTTTAGATATGATTGCAACAGGAGTATGCTTGCTTAGGTTCTTTTGTTGCTTTTCAGCCCTTTCCTCAGCATTGGGCTTTATTTTCTTCTAGGAAGCTGTAATCACTTTCCGCTTGAAATTGTACAGGAATTCAGCTATTGTAGCGTGTGCACCTTTGACTTGGAAAGAACCAATCTACTAGCAAAGACTAATGTAGGCACAGAGCTGCTCAACAGGAACTCCATGAACTTCATATTTTTTTAGCTAGAAACCAAATGTTTAATTGTCATCTGTGTATTTTAGCCTGCTATGTTTTCAGATCATCCTTTATTACATTCATATTTGTGACAGATCTGCAACATAACATCATTATGCCTTGTGATTCTGATTTTGATCTTAATGTAATACCATGGAGAAGATTGTTTTACATGTATCACCAACAACAAATTTTAAGCCTCTCTAAATTTATTTTTCTAAAAATTTTCTTGGGAAAGAAATTTACTTAGTTTTGCATAATCTGTTTTCTATAAATCAATATCATTTAATAATTTTACTTGTGTCTAGGTTAATCTTAAAAATATTCCATTATTCCAGCAATTTCCTAGATATTGAAAGCAGATCCACTATTCCTAAATAGTTTTTGCTTTTTTTTCTCCCAGCAGTACATACCTTCATGTACCATTTACTCTTCTGATAGTTCAAGTAACATTAGGGTACTGTTAAAGCTTTTTAGCACAATAGGTTGAATTTATTGGTTCTGCTTTTTTAATGTATTTTAGTGGTACAAAATCTGTAATATAGTGTCATTTCCAAGGCTTTCTTTTTACTTCTTTTCTGCAATTAATAGACTGCATTTTCCATTATGATTTTCAGTGGAAACTGAAACAAAAGCTCTTTTTCAGAAATCTTTCTTCCATTTAGTGAGTTACTTTCCCTATTTCATCTTATCTTTCATTGTGCTCCCCTTGCTCTTTGTCTGCCCAAATGGAGCCTGGTCCCCCTGCATTTCTTTTGGAATACACCCTTTTGTACCTTATTTGATACAGTAGTTGGCTTTTGTTGAAGGATGCGGTCTATGTAAATGCTCCTTGGTTATCTGTATTTCTTTCCTGACTTTAATTTCTTTGCTGTTTCAAGTTGGTCTGCCAGCACAGAGACAACATTATAAAGTTCTTACAGCGAGATTGTGCCTGATGTATGACTAGAAGTTCATCATTTATGCTGCCATAACTAGTTGCTGTTTGTGTTTCCTTTGTGCATATGAAATAAAGTACATTTTTCAGCAACGTCCAAGAGACCTGAAAAAATTACTACCATGAATTTCTGTTCTGTTAATTTTTTTCATAAAAAATTTAAATTTTCATGAGCATATTTAAATGGCAATGAGAGCAGTCATCTTTCTATTTTTTTATTTATTAGTAGTACATTTGCCTGTAAACAATTGTAATAATTATGACCAAATATGCAACAAATTCACTTCTGCGTAGTAATACCCTGAGAATCCCATTGACTTCAGGCAGTTAAAATTGTATGACAACCCAGAATCTCGCCAATTAAAAATTAATTAGATAACTGTTAATATAGTTGAGTAATGTTTCATATAAGGAATGCTGAAATTAAAAAAAGAAAATGAATCACTGTTTTGTTTAAAAAAGTTAAATTCCCTCCTCCTTCATGGTGCAATATGTAAGTGCTGCTTTGCAATATTTTGGTTCAGATAAATGTCTCCTTAAGAAAAACAAACATCCTGATTTATTATTGCTTTGCAGTGTAAATGTTAATGAGTGAAATTTCACTGATTATAAAATCCATTTTCTAAAGTATAATTTTTCTTTTATGGAGACTGAGTGCCTTTGTAATGGGCATGTTTAGGCTTAAAGTTATTATTGCTCCAACATGTTACTATTTAGAGTGTATTAGAAGAATACTTTAGTGAAATTTAAGGAATTTTTCTTATTTTTAATATATTAATTTTGTTATATATTTTAAAGTATTTTCTACTGTTGGACTGCTTCCCTGCAGCAGGAAATAGCTTTCCCCATATAGTATAATTTTTGTTACATAATCCACATTTATATATATTTCTGTCACTTGAAAATTATCAAGTTATTTGGACTTATACAATGCTAAAAAAATGTAGAATTTTTTGCCATAATGACTCAAGACACTTGCATATGTGTTTTGAGACTTATATACACACAGTGTGCATGTGTGTGTTATATATGCATATATAAAACATGTCTATCTATAAAATACAGATATCTCTTTATTTTGATAGAACTACACCCCTGTCATTGAAGAAATGCATTCTGCAAGAGATACCAAGGAGGTGTGCAAAAGAAAGCTTTGGCTTTTTACACTGTCTAGAAAAAAAGAATATTTAAATCTGCAGCCAAAGTCCATTAATTTCCCAGATTCATTTTTCATTTTAAGAAGTACTGTTTTTAAGAGGCATAGGGGAGGGAAACATGGTTGAGACTCTTTTTCAGATTCACATCTGTGTTACTGTTAAGAAAAGTTTTTAGTTATAGGAAGACCAGATAGTGTTGAGTGTCTTCAATAGCTTTCCTTTCATTTCCTTGTGATTTATGATAATTAGAATTATTTAGCCACAACTTTTCTATTTAAATCAAGATTTAAATTTTCTATTTAAATCAAGAGACAGATAATAAATACTTTAGAAAGATATTTTATTGCATATTCTATATATAGAACAGACTATTCTACAGTCTATTCTTTGAATGATGTAGATATCCAAATTGCAAATGATCTTATCATATAAAAGGTATTAGGTTTTATCCTTAGTTTAAATGCATGAATAAGTATTTACATATTAGTCTTAATTTTTTGACATTGCCAGTTGTGAGTACTTTGACGTTACCATGATGAAGTTAGATGAATCTTGCATTTGGTTTCTATTTGTCTGACATAACATGTATAATACTGGCATCGTAAGACTATGGGATTGGACAGTACAAAATATATAGCAAGGTAAAAAGCAGGGTAGATTTATGAAGAAAGACGAAAACATGTAATAAGAGAAATGAAAAATATCTTGATAATTCTAGCCTGTTTTTCTCTAACATATCTACTTATATATCCAGCTACTAATTTTACTTACACGCTGAAGAAACAGATGAAATAGATACAAAGGCTGAGGTACATTAATAGGAACAAGAGAAAAAAAAGCAGAGGGAACCTTGAGACACGCCTCATAGTGAGAGCTATAGAGAGAAACAGAATATGACATGATATAGCAAAGCATCACCAAAAAAAGAAGTGTGAAGGCAAGTGGCATGAGAAAGAAAATAAGGGGAAGACATCTCTGTAACACCTACGTATTCCTTATCTTACAGCATCTGTTTTCTGATATTGGTGAGGCAGAAGGATTTACTCTACTGTACTAAGGCACCAGTTCCTCTTATACAGCATAGTAACAAAATGCAGGAGCTAATGGAAGGACGGTTCAGTGAAGGTGCCTAAGTAGTCTTGAAAATGTCCAAAAAGAGAGTTTTTACATTTTAAAGTCTCAATCAGTAATATCTAGAATTTCCAAAAATAGTTTTTACTAGATGTGATTTCTGCCAGTCGGAAGCTGCTGGTAGTCGTTTAATGCTGGTGAAATCTGTGCAGTTGAAGGCTCACAGGTTCTCTTGATTGCCTACTTTAAATCCTGCAGCTCCTATGCCTGCAAGAGTACCTCTTGCAGGTAGTGTAAGAGTAAGGAGGCTCGAGGGTTTGTTTGGTAAATCTCCTCAGATGCCGTGGTAGGTGATAGGTACCTGTCTGTCAATATCAATGCTGGCATCTTATTGATTAAAATTAATCTTCACATATAGCTCTTTCTCAAATTCAGTATCATTCTCAACAGTGCCGTTTCTCATTATTTTCCCCAAAAATGGTATTTTTTTTAATAATTTTTTTGACATTGTATTGAACACCATTTAAAGGACACTGCCATCCTGAATGCTATTTTTCCGTTAAAACCTGGAAAAAAATATGAACAAATCTTTAAAAATGGATCTATTTCAGGCATTTGGGATGAAAACTAACATTTGTTTTGTTTTGTTTTTTGGGTTTTTTGGGGGTTTTGTTGTTACTGTTCTTGTTTTGTTTTAATCTTCAGAAACAGGTTTTCCTGTTTCTACAGACTGTAGCTAGTAGTTACTTAAGAAGAATATGTTTATATTATTTAGATTACAAAATCTAGGATAAAACACAGAGATTTTGTAAAAATCATAGGATTCAAAAGGAGTCTTATTTTGAAGGATGCATAATAGCAATACTTTTATGGGATTTCCTAGTCATTAAGAGTATAATGGCAACTCACATTTCCCAAATGCAGTCATCCAATGTTTAGAGAAATCTTTATGAAGAAAATGACCAGGCATAAAAAGTCCTTCTCTTGTAAGTGCAGGCACTTAATTGACTGCTCTGATCATTAAAATAAATTAGACTACATTCTCCACAACTCCCCATGGAACTTTTATCTCAAGAGAAAATTGTAAAACAATTCACTGTTGCAATGCAAAACAGAAAACCATGTTTTCTGTACTGTAGCTATGCCAAAGTATGCACTTTTTTTTCCATTGTCTTTTCTCTATCATTTCTTAAACCAGATTAATTAAACTGTGTTCATTTCCTCTCTCTCTCTCTGTCTCTCACGCCCCCCTTCTTGACAAGACAGAGTTCAATGTCTGCTTCTGTCCTGCTATAGTGTTTCTTATTTATTGGAGTAGTCTAACTTTTTCATGAGGTTTAAGAGCCATAGCTGGAGGTAGCAATTCTAGTAAACTTTGCTTCCAAGATGCCACATCTTTTGTGACCACTTAATTAATTCTGCATTCCACATGCTAATGTATTTCTTCTGCTCAAGTCTGTTTTAGCAATATAATGTAACTCACTTTATTATCACAGAAAGCACAATCAAACAACTGTTGAGGTAACTCTTATACCTCTACTGGAATTTTTAACTGTGTTTTTTTTTGATTTGATTTTGTTTTGTTTTGGGGGTTTTTTTACTTATTATCAAAGATTCCATGTCTTTAATTTTCTTTAATTCACTTTTCTAAGGTAATCTTAATACCTTTATATTAACTTTCTAGGTGCTTTTTAAATCTTAGAAAAGTAGGGCTTGAAGGTATCTCAAGAGGTCATTTGATCGTCCACCAAAGGCAAAAGCTGCTCTGCTTAAGTCATTGCTGTCAAACATTTTTATTAACCTGCTTCTAAAAACTTCTGACCTCTTGACAAATTTTTATGATGCCTTTCTGTAATCATAGTTTGGCAGGTTTTTTGATAGTGCATAATTTGAGATTTTCTTGCTACAATTTAAATTCAATAAATCTTACCCTGTTCAACAAGAATATAAAGAATATTTCTTTTCCCCTCATTCATGTATCCTTTAGCAGTCTTTTTGTTTTCCTAAATCCATGCTTCCTATAATTTTTTGAGTTATATCTTCCTCAAAGCTCCGTTCCTAAAATTGGACCCAGTAAGCGCCTGGTGTGTTGCCAGTGACAGAGAGAATGGAAGACTGATTTCCTATGTATTGCAAACTGCCTCTTATTGCAGTTCCCAATCCAATTGCTTTTTTCATAGCAGTAAAATGTATGTTGACCTATGTGAATGTGTGATCCTCTGTAATCCCATATTCCTTTCTACATAATTATCAACAAAATAATCCTAGTCATTCAGTTGGTCATTCTTGCTTAAGTGCTGTATCCTCAATCAAAGGATTTGATCAACTGCTTGATCTCATTGCCTCTGCTCTGAGACATATAAGGAACTTTAATCATGTACAGATGCATGATCAACTTAATATTTCATCATAGGACTTCTGCAAAAGTATAATCATAACATTTCAGCCACTGCCGTGTTTTTAATTTACAGATTTCTGGAAGCTGTGTTCTGTAACATTTGTGAATAATTTCTATCCGTTTTCAGACATTCAAGGTTTCATTGAGAGTTGTAAATAGATATGTATATCTTTATATATATATAAAAAACATAGATATACACACACTATTATTGTTTATTAGTTCTTTGACATACAAAAGTCACTTTAAAAAGAGGCAGAAAAAATGATAGTGTTGTCGTTTGTCAGATTTCTTAAAAGACTGATTATCAAACATCAATTTCAACTTCTTTTTCCTTTCATAATTTAATTATTTTTCTTTTTATTTCAGCTCTTTTTGGGGTTTTTTGTGGGTTTATTCATTAACTCTTAAAAATGCATCTACTAATTTTTGTACATTTCATAAAAAGATAATGCTTTGTTGTGTCAAATTAATTACAAGAGGAATTAAACATGGAATATGCAAAGAAAAAAACCCCACAGATTATGTAAAAATGGTAATCATAGGAATACAGAAGTGTGCCTTTTCTATGGAACAGTGATTTTATTTTATCAAAGTATCTTTTAAGACTTGTTACACACTGTGGAGATCAATGAGTAGCTTTAAGATATTCCTTCACCTTCCCTCTCATGATGAATTTCATCTCCTGACAAAGATCTCAATTCAAGAGTTTTAACATTTTCATTAGGAAAGAGAATGACTTATCTTGGATTCTTTAAAGATACAACACTGCATTTTGCTGTAAGTTGGCCTCCTGAATAATTATGTCACGGTTTTGGTTTTGAGGATCTAAAGTTGTAATCAAAGACGATTTTTAAATTTTTTGATGTGGTCTGTTCTCAGTTTAAAATAATTCTTCTCATCTCCCGGGTTCAAACTCTTCTAGGTTGGCATAAACCAATGATGTTAGAAAAAGAAAGTTATTTTTAGAAAAATAGGCTAGGGGGCTTATGTTCAACATGTATACAAACAATTGTCAAAGTTCCTCAGGCTGTATTCAGCCACACTAAGGTGTGACTGATTTTGAGCAGTTTACTTTGGCCCTATCAACATGAAGTTCTGAATCCAGAACTTCATGATTTCAAATATGACATTTCAGGGGTGTATTTTGCATGTATCTCTTCAAATTCAGCAGATTTTTCTCTGGAGACTTGCTTAGCTGCCTGCCACTTATAAAAATGTGGTTGTTCCAATATTGGATTTATTTGAAAACATAATGTTGTTTAAATATAATTGTTTTCATTACACGAGTTAAATGTGTGCCTGACAGAACTTTAGAATGGTGCATGGGATGCAGGTGCCTGGGTTTTTTCCCAGCTACAGCTTTTCTCTCTCAGTAAAAACATGGGGCATCATTCACCTCTCTTCTTCCTTTTCTCTCTCACTTACTTTTTTTTTCCCAGCTCCATACTGAAAATTTCTGCCTTTTCATTAGCTACAGCATTTCTGTGTTTCTTCTCTGAGCCACTGAATGCTTTAAAAAGGCAGAAAATTACCCAGGTTGAGTTCTGCTGCCATTTTAGTAAGTGCTACTTGCCTACAGAGGGGCTCAATGCTAAAAACGCATTGTAGAGGGTGGAACACAGGAACAATTTTTAATGACCAGAAGTTGCTCAGTTGGTTCAGCAGCTGTTTTTGCAGCTATTGTCTCACTATGCTGATTAAAAATACTGCTTGTCCCTGCAAGTCTTGTTTTCCTTATCTCCATAAATGATCATGTCTTCAAAATGATGATTGGCAAAAGGCAGCTTTTGTCTAACCTGTGAATCATTCATCCCTAATATACATTAATCAAGATGTACTTTCTTGTTGTCACAAACAAGGTAACGTAATCAAATAATCAAATAGAAGTCATCAGCTACAAATAATGACTTAGCACTAGAAAATGAATGTTAGCCTTTTTTATACAACACAGTCTCTGGAAATTGAAGGAGTTGCAGTCCTTGAATTTATTTGTACAAACATGCAACGCACAATCCCAAAACACACAGAGCTCAAATTTGCATTTAATTCACAGGTATGACTGAAATTAACATTAATTAAGACTTTTTTTAAAATGTAGTGGATATTGGCAGTTATTTGTTTGTTTTGTCATGTCTTTTGGTTTTTGGTGGAGCTTTTTTCTTTCTTTTTTTTTAGATTGTTTGTTTAGCTTAATTTATTTCCTCTGTTCTTAAGGTGTTCGGGATTTCTTGTTTATTTTTACATTTTTATGTGTGTTTTAGTTCTTTATGGGGTGGCTGTTCTTGTTTGGTTTTGTGTTTGTTCTGATTACTTTTTTATTATGTTATTCTAACTTTCGCGTTGCTACTGATGTCTTCTGGGGATTTCTGCAGCTAATAGTTTTTCTTAAGTTAAGCAGCTGATACATGTAAAATTTGAAATCCGTTTTCAAAATTGAGGCATCTTTTTTGGATTTAGTGGCAAATGAGTCAATTTATGTTCTGTGATCTCAGTCTCAAGGAATTGCTAATAATAAGGAATTGTCACATCATACATCAGACACATATCAAGAATAAAGGTAAAGAAGATAGTTTATCATTGTAATCATTCAACTTCCAGCAGAAAAAAAAATCTTTAAGTGGTATTTGTTATTAATACAGGTATACAATACCATGGTGACAAAACAGTAATTTGGGCTGCCACTAAAACACATGTATTTTGTTTGGTGCCCAAAATAACTCCAAATAAAGCACAAAACAAGCCAGTTTGCCAGTTTTCAATGCAAAATGAGGTATTATAGACTAGGTGCTTAGTTGTTTTCTTTAGTTACGCCAAACTTTTCTAAGGATGAAGACTTTTTTAGAAGAAATGTAAATAAGTGGCATGAATCTGTAGGTATTACTATATGGAACTAATTCAAAAGGTTATTCATCAAAACGTGCTTCCTTCAAATGACCATCCTCCATACTTCAAGGACAATTGTCAGTCTTCAGTGAACATCAGAGAAATAAAGCACAGAATACAAGCACTCTAGATCAAAGAGGAGAAAACATATCTTTCAAAATAAGCACTTGACAGAAATAATGAATATTTGAACTTGAAGACCGAATTAGAGTACTGAGCTAACTTAATGGCTGCTGACTTGCATTGTAATATAAAAGAGATTTTGTAGTTGTTTTGAATTCCTACTCTCTTGGCAGACTCTGCTGGAAGTTACCATAAAAATGTTATTCTCTATCTCTAAAAATTAGCTGATATTGCTCACAGATTTTCTTCTTTCATAAAAAGCAACACAAATTCATGAAGATAGGGGTGAGAAATGACTTTTGCTTTGGGAAAAATTGCAGTTTAAGAGGTAGTGAAAAAGCTCAAGACTTCACTTAAAATAAATCAGCATTCTGAGTTTATGGCTGAGAGCAGTGAAAACTTCCCATGATACATTTCATACCTTAGCGATAGATTTATTTTGCATTTTGAACAGATTTTTCAGATCTGTCTAAAAAGTGCATGAAAGGGAACTTGCACATATGATCATCTGTGTTAGCTAGATGAATCAGAACAGTCCACAGTTCTACAGAATTTATCTTGTTTGTTGTCCCCACAAGCGAAAAAAAAATCTATAATTCTAGACTAGATAGACATACCTGTGATATTTAGATTTATGAAACCTGAAACATCAGAGCTATTTTTTATGCTGGAGTTGAATCTGGTGAAGGATGTCAAATGCCATAAGAAGGGCTTCTACAGGTACATAAACAGCAAAAGGAAGACAAGAGAAATCAGGGGCTGGATGATGAGTGAGACAGGGGCACAGGTGATGGAGAGTATGGAGAAGGTTGAAGTCCTGAATGCCTTCTTTGCCTCAGTCTTTACTTATAAAAAAGCATTCAGGAATACCTGCTGGGAAGCAGGGGGTAGATCTGGAGCAGGCAAAGTGTACCCTTAGTGGAAGAGGATCAGCTCAGGGAATACTTGAATAATCTGGACATCCATAAATCCATGAGCAGTGGTGGGATTAAAGCTGATGGAGGCAGTGAATGTCATTGCAAGTCAGTATTAATTCACGAGTGGAAGTCAGACATTAGCAGCCTAATAACCTTCTATGATGGAGTGTCTGGCTTGGTGGATGAAGAGAGAAGAGTAGATTTTGTCCATTTTGATTTCAGTAAGTCTTTTGACACTGAATCCCATAATATTTTCATAAAGAAGCTGTGGAAGTATGGGCTGGACGAGCAGACCACGAGGTGTGCTTAAAAATGGGTGACTGGTCAAGACCAGAGGGTTGTGACCAGTGGCTGAAGTCTCGTTGGAGGCCAGTAACCCCAGGTGTATCCCATGGATCAATACTGAAGCAAATTCAGTTCAGCATGGTTTGGATGATTGGTTAACAGCAAATGAACAGTAAAATCTTCTAATACATTACTTTTTTCATCTTTACTATGTTTGGAAAAATTCTGATTTGTGCTTATTTAGCTCTCTGATACAATGAATGCCATAAAGTTCAGAAAAATATGATTTATTGTCTTTTGATTCATAGGTCTTCTGTCATTTATATAGGCTGAGACTGGAAAGCAAACATATCTGACAAACTGTTTCCAGACAAACAAGAGTAAAAACAACAAAAACTTGACTGCTGCCTAAAATATTGGAGATTATTCTTAGACTTTAAAGATTCACTTTTATTTTTAGATGTATATGGGTTCTCCCTTTCCTTTCCTTTTCCTTTTTCCCTTTTCCCTTTTCCCTTTTCCCTTTTCCTTTCTATTTTTTTCCTTTTTTGTGTGGTTGTACAGTGATTTTGCTTGAGCTCATAATGAAGTGCTTTTGATCAGCACTAAAAAAGGTCTACTGGTTGAGTCCTTAAATGCAAAACTTGTGATGAGAATAAACTTCAAGGTCTCAGAATGCACTTATCAGATCTACTGTATGAATAAGTGTCAGGTCCCAGAGCAGATTGCATAAATCTTTCTGGTTGAGCTTGGTGAGTGCAAAGCTTAATACCCACAGGCTTGCAATCTTTTTGAAGGTGATTATAATTCAGCACCAGCTTTGCATCCTGGATGAAGGTTCCCCTTGAACACAAAGTATGTTACATGCTTGTGTGCTAGTGATCAAAATACCCAAAAGGTTGCCGGTCTTAAAATTCTTAAACGTGCAAAATGATGTAAAAATGCTACATTCACTCAACTAAGCTGTAAATTTAGTTATTGTAGATTGAAGGCACAGTTCTATTTCATATGCCAAAAATTAATTTCAGTCATTTTTTTTTATTTATTTATTTACCATTCTCTATGGTGCTGCATAACTCAGAGATTTACTAAAAATTTATAGGTGTTGAGTTTAAGATTTCAGGACATTTTTTTCTTATTTGCACATTCAGGTAAGAATTACTGCCTGAGGAAGCAAATATGTACTTAATTTTCCAAGTAAATACAGGTGGTAGATGTTCTTCCATGATTGTTTAGGAAACATTTGTAGTCATACTATACAGAGTTTGAAGATTTAGTTGTTGATAAGGAACAGTATTTTTTTTATGATCTGTTTTGACCCTTTATTTAGGTAACAGTCCCAAGCTTTTCAGTTTCGCAATTCTGCTAAATAAATTTTACTGTGTTTTTTAGCAATTTACTGTGAACTCTAAGTTTTGTAATATCAACTGTCTCCAACCTCTTACCACCAAAATACTGAAGATAACAGATAATAGAGCTTATTATTGCAACAGTCTACCAAAAATACTCTTAAAACTCTATTAACTGCATACAAAATATTTTCGTTATTAAACTGAGGTACAGTGTGATCTCAAATGTTAAAGAAAATACTGTTGAAAATTTCCTCCTACTTTTAAGAGTGTAGCATAGATCAAAGCATAGCTCAAAGAAATTTGTAACATTCTTTTAGTAATTCTTTATCTTTGGTTTTGGGTGATTATAAAGTAACAAACTAATCTGCAAAATTCACTGATTCACATGAAGTCGTGCTTCCAATCCCTGATCAAACATAATTTAAGGCCACTTTACTTGAACAACTTCACCTTCCCTTGGCAGTATAGTTTTAAAATAATTTTGTTTCAACCTCAGTACTTTCCTTTTTTGCTTGGAAAACAATTCCATTTGTCATTTCTATACCCTGTTGGGATTTGTTAATGAACGCTTCTTCCCTGGCTTTGTGGTCACACCTAAAACATTGTCTATAAGGTCAAATGAAGAGCAAAATAAATTTGTTGACTTAAACTGCATTATCAGATCAGTAAGTGGACTCCCTCTTCCACTAAAAGAAAAAACCAAAAATATTCTTAAAAGCTGTAAGCTATAGAGATACCTTTGGAGATATGAGTTAGAATGACTCCAAGTTTAGCTATATCATACTGCTATGTCCTATTTTAACTTTATGTTGATTTCAATGACTATTTATTGTGTATAGTAACATAGTGTCCCTGTACTGTATCTAATACACCACTGTTACATGGACATTAGGTGCTGTAAGGTAGATAAATGGCTATAAAATGACCTTACTCATCGCAGTGGTACCGTTATAAACACTTAAGTTATGCTTAAAATCTACAGGGTGGTGAACTAACTCATTTTTTTGGGTAAATGTCCTAATATGAACTGATGTTTACATTCTTACTGTTGCCTGTTTACATCTCTTTTTCTTGACATATAGATAAACATACATACATAAATATGTACAATGGTGTGTATAGTGCATGTGTATGATAATATGTGCACAAATGTGCTCATGTTTTATTAAATCTTCCCTGACAATTGTACCTTTTCTGTTGATATGTAGAGTTCAACCAGAGGCTAGGAAAAGAATCATCACGTCATCCTGTTCTTCAATCTTTTCATCAAGCTAATGTACAGTATAAAGTTTTAGCAGTTGTAGACATAAGAGTATTTATATTGAATTCCATTTGTGATGCTGTAAGGAAGTTCCAGCAAAGTTTATCCAAGTTTTCACTCTTGTGTTTGTACTTAAATCAGTGTAAATAATAGTTATACTGGGATAACACCAGTCAAACGAAGGGCTGTAGTAAGAGTACTGTTTTCATTAAAAATTCCTACCTATTACTGAGTCTCTTAGAACAGTAAAGCTTCTTAAGTCCTGACACTACTTAGGAGGTCATGTTGTTCTCATGCTAACAAGAAGACTGTATTTCAACCTAACCAGCAGCACTGAATAAGTCAGTAATAATCGAAATTTTTCACTACCTCTGTTTCCATAAATTTCTAAAGTTATCTGAGGTGATAGTCAAAGCCAAAAGGACATTTTCCTAGACAGATTCATTTTATTCAACTACAGGAAACTATGATCTGTATAAAGTAAGGTAGTTTTAAGTTTTTTAACTTTTGGACAGGGGGATGTTATCCCCCTCTTCAAATTAGTTTATACTGTCAAACTTCTACAATAAAGGATTTTTAAGGTTCTTTTGCTTGCTAAAGGTGAAACTCTGTTTCTCCTAAATGTGAGGAAACTGTTTTGCACTTACCAGGACTGCCAAGCATGTAAAATTATGATTTTGGAAACAAGCGAATGCCATTCTTGTACTCAAATTTTATATTCTGCTGCTTTTTTGAAAATACTTTCATTACATATGCTAGTTATCTCAAGGAGAAACATAAAAAATATACCATAGATTTAAAAAAAAAAATCCCATGGTAAGGAAAAATGAAAAAGCTGGACCAGAAAAATACATTGATGTAACTGCCACTTATTAAAAAAAATGGATTTAAATGCTAGTTGCTTGAGCTCAGTGCTATGCTGGCAGTACCAAGATATTCAGGAATTTTAATGGGGAAAACACTGAAATAATTTTTTCAGGTACCTTTTTCTTTCCCTTTTTATTTTATATGAAGAAAGCATAATCATTTTGCCATGAAGGCTCAGGCAACGAAGGCTCCTTGCCATAGAAATAAGGTGCTCACAAGACAGTAGTGTCCTTAGAAATGTGAACTGAGGTGCTCCATTACAGTGAGGTTACACAGGGCAGCAGAAATGTAGGTGCCTGCTGTTTCTGAACAGTCTGTGGAATGAGACATGTTGGCAACACATAGCTCTCTTGGCTCTGAGTACTTAAATTCTACCTGAACAACACTTCATTTTAGCCAATATTTGTCTCGGTTTCTCATCTAGTAAGTTAATAAGATCAGAATCTCATGTATTTCCCTATTTCCCATTTCTGTATAGTGTTGGTACTTCCTCTGTTGTGACTTCAGATCCTATTGTTTATGATAAATCTTATTATGAGTTTTGTTGCCAGGTTTTGAAGAGTCTGTCTACATTTTAGGAAAAGAAACATTAGGAATATGATCTGAAACTGCATTCCTTTTTGAAACACTTGGCACTTTACATCAGAAAGTTAGTAGTATTCTCTGTTTATTTTCATAAATATTTTTAAAACATCTTATCCTTTGAGAATGACCATCAGTATATTTTTTGCCCAGCTGGAGATGGTGTCAGTAAAAGCATAGCACATTTACAGCTAGTGACAAGTTCTTGACTGACTGGATCCAGCAAGGGGTGCTTACGAATGCAGCAGTCAAACTCTTTCCCTGGGAGACTGTGCTTTTACTTTACGAGGTCCAGCTTCTACTGACTTAGTGATCAATTTAATATCTTGTTTCGGAATCTCTGTTTTGAGCAGGTACATTAGACAGCATCAAACTAGCCACCTCCAAGAAAGCTTGTTATGTATGAATATCCTTGACCTTATGTGAGATGTTATGCATCTGGTTCAGGTAGCATTTTTGTCATGTCGTGAGGGCAAAATTGTAGTTGAACTTAAAATTCCTGCTGGTTCTTGGAGCATAGGTAATGTACAGCTACTGAGAAAAACACAGAGAGGAAGGCAAAAGGGAATAAATCCCACTGCTTGTAGCTCATAGGTCCTTAAAGCATACAGATTGGTTTGGCTTTGGGTTTTGTGGGGTCTTTTGTTTCAGTTTGGTTTGTTTTTTTTAAGAGATGGAGTTTTTCTCATGTTTTATAAGAACATTTTCTCGTAGCAAAATTCACTCTTCTTTTCCCTGTCTAACTGATAAAAATTGTACTAGCATTTGCCCTTACAGTAGCTGAATCTAACAGATGAAAGAATAAAATCCACAGTGGACATAGATGAAAACCCTTGCTGATTCACCTGTATGTTACCAAATTAACACCTTTTCACCATAATCCTTCACCACATCTGCCTTTTATCTAACTACATATGTCCCCTGGTTGCTGTCTGTGAGAATCTGTCTGCCTTCTTTAAGCTACCTTGAATGATAACAGTGATTTCAGCTGGAGTGTTTATCTCAAAAGACACTTCTTCAATTGTATTCAGCATTTAAAAAAAAACCTTTTTCATGATCCTGATTGCTATACTTAGCCTGCCTTCATTAAATAGGAACCAGATTTATTGTCTGATTTAACACGAAAGTACCGGCAATGGTGTTTCCTTACAGTCTTAGAGATGATGCACTTCTGTCTAAATTTATAAGCAAGCAAAAAATATATGCTTATATCTGATGTACTGGTATACACAGATACACATATTTCTATGGCAGTCCTTCTGTCCTGATTTTGGTAGGCTGAAAATACCACTTTAGGTAAATGTGGTCAATTGGAACAATCAGGACTGGATTTTGGATATCTAAGTTAATAGAGAGACTTTAGTGACCATAGTAAATATTTTTTCACTCTGTTAGAGCAAAGTATTTTCATGTAGCTATTAGTTAAATTCAAATGTGAATATTACTAAAAATTGCATAACACTTTCTTATGACAATATGGGAATAAAATCCCTTTAGTGACTTCCCTATGTTTGGTCCATATCAAAACATAATAGCTTGTAAAATAATCACTGTGACTGCAAATACTGGTTGATATCTATACTACTTCCTGACATACTTTACTAAAATTGCATTGAGTTAAATTGAAACCAACCCATTATATTTTCCAAGGTTCCAAGACTTTTAAAAATAAGGAAAATTATAAAGCTTTTGGCTTTTAAAACAAAAAGATGGGCACTGTCAATATGCCTAAAACTTGGATTTTAAAATAATTTAAAAGACATACAGATGAGGATCGTAGAAGTGTTAAATATTATTTGGTTTAGTTAGAAGATTAGGATATGAGGAATTTTTGAGCAAGAGAGAAGTAAATTCTCCTGCTTCTACTTGATGGCTTGAAAATGATGAGTACTAGTAAGGACATAGAAAAAATGGATTGGAACCAGTCAGGCAGCAATCCTAATAAGCATGTGAGTCTAAGGCTTCCTATGAGTAGATTTCTTGTGACAAGTATAATCATGACTTAACATGGCAGACCTTGATGAATAGCAAGAACAAGGACTGTGAAGTGTGATTGTTGTGAACAGGTTCACATGCTTCTGTAGCAATACTGAAACAGCAGGCATCAAGAAATGTTCAGTATAATAAACATATCAACCTGAAGGATCCTTCATCTGTATCTCTGCTGCTTATTATCCAAAATAGAGCATACTCACTATATTTTTCTGTGATTAAGTGATTCATTTCCTACAGATGCACAGTGAGCTCCACTTCGGAATTAATTATTGTATCTATATATGTGTGTTGTCTCTACAAAAACGTTTCTGTTGGTCAAAAATTTCAGGAGTCCTGAAGTCTCCCTAATCTGAAATAACCCCAAAAAACAAATGAGACAAGACAATGACTAATACAATCAGGAGTTCTCAGTACTTAGGCTTTGGTGGAAGTACAGGCAGTGTAAAGTTTAGGGGTCAGAATCTATAGCTGAGAATACTGTATCACTAACCCCTGAATTCAAGTTGTCATCCTTAACCTTGAAAAAGTAAACATAATCTCACCACTCTCTGTTCTCCCCTAATCTATCCTATTTCTATTTTTGAGGTATGTAAACTTCAAGAGCAGTAAATAACATTTTCCTTTGATTACAGGAGTAGGTATCTTTCTCTTTCCAGCACATAGTGAGCATTGTTGAGGTTTAGGAATGATATTCCCCAATCCCGTGCCCCCACTGAGACTCTCCAAACCATGTGCTGCTCTGCCGCTCCCTGGCTTCCTTCACCCCTCCTGCTGTGGCAAACTGGAGAGGAGACTTGGAGGTCCATAAGGTAAAGATTGCCAGTTGAGATAAGGACAATGTTTTGGGAACAGCAATGAAACAAGAAAACACACAGTAGCAGCAGCAATGGCAGAGGGAACAAGAAAGAACAGATTCACATGGGAAGCCCAGGACAATACACAAGACAAGACAGTTCCCTGCACTACATTTACTCAACTGGACAAGAACCCCTTCTCCTCAGAAGAGAGTCCCTTTCCCCCACCCCCAGCAATGATATGAGGTGGTATAGAATAACCTCTGGGTCCTAGCCATGCCCCCTCACAGCAACTGTGATAATTAACTCTGTCCTTTCTAGAACCAGGAATGGCATTCAGTGGGAGATCTGGGGAAAAAGCAGAGGAAAACATCCTGTATATGGCTGGAGGAACAGCTACTGCTTGCCACACCAGTGGTGTTTGGCAGGCTAACATGTCTCCTTCAGATTTTCACATCCTTGCTTGAGAAGTCTTCAGACCTTTGTCTGTACATTCTGGTGCAAAGCATGTTGTGATATGTGGCTAAGGAATCATAGCCCTTAAGTCACTGTCCTCTATGTGAAAATATGAGTGTTCTTCTGGAAAAATATAGCTGTAAATATAGTCATCTCATTGGCAAAATGGAATTTCCCTTCTAATTATTTCCTGATGTCTATGCTGTTTCATTTGTCAAGCTGAAACATTGAAATAATTATCCATTATTGGAGGTGAAATGTGAAAGCATCATATTATTATTTCAATTTTTAAAAATATATAATAATAATAATGTTACTAAGCTCAGTTTTCATTTATAAAAGGATGCACTGGAGGCAAGCATAGGAAGCACATGTACTGCAAAGCATGGTGGTTTTCAGCTTTTGCTTTGAAATATGCTTACTCAGGCATACTGCAAAAAATCAAATTTCATTGTAGCCAGTGATATTTTGAGACACAGATCATCTCTAAGTAGGAAGCAGGACCTTACAAGATCAGTCTCAGGAAGAGAAAATGAAATCTTAAAATAAGATTGGACACTACCTAACAAAAGGCTCCTACAACATTCTTGGTAAGATAAATTAGAATGCCAAGTCATGGGTTGTGTCAAAAAATTATATATTTAGCAATTTTTGAACAGCAGCTAATTCTACAACCGAAAGATAAAGGTCTCCATCTACAGAAGACACTGTCTATTATTGAATGCTTCAAAAGAATTATTACAAGTTTATCTCAAGAAAAATAGTTTTGTGTTTAGAAGATATACTAATTATATGTATATCTATGTGTTTGTATGTAATTATAGGTATATATGTTTCAGTGCCATGGTTTAACCCCAGCTAGCAACTAAGCACCATTCAACTGCTTGCTCATCCCCCACAACAGGATCAGAGAGAGAATTGAAAGATTAGTAGGAATATGTAGGACTTTCTTTTAAACAGTATTAAAAAGTTTTCAAAGGACCATTTTTAAACATACATTACAAGATTTCCCTCTTTCCTTTCATATCTCTGCAATACAATATGATTATGAACAGAAGCAAATGTCAGAAAGTGCAGGGGCATAATTTTACATGTTGTAGCTCAGAGAGAGTGTATTGATTGTTTTCACATTAGCTGATTTACTTCCAACACCATTAAAGGATTCATATATATTCATAAAATTTCATTTTCCATTATAGCCAAGCAACAAGCACAGGCTCTCTAGATGTAGTACTTAAGAGTGGTGCAGCATATTTCAGGCAATAAACTGCAAATTTTATAAAATCATATGATTTTACTCTTCAAAAATCACTCAGACATTCTCAATGTAGTTGACTTAGAAGTATGTACATTTCTTAGATTCCTGCTATACCATGGTCCCAAGGCAAAGATTTCATGGGAGTAAGAATTTTCCTTGAAGTGGGCAATTAGCTGAAGAAAAAAGAATCAATTTCTTATCATTTAGCCAGAGTCATAGAAGTTACTGTAATCTCTCGTATCTATTTTTCATTTAAGTCTCCAAGTTATTTGCTAAGCGTGAAGAGAAGAAAAAAGGAGGGAAAATTATATCCACTGAGTATCTTATATCAGTGAGAAAGCTTCTGCTTGCTGAAGAAACAGGATTACTACCTTTAAAGAAGAAAAAATTGCACCAGAACCCAACCTGTCTACTAAATCGTCGGCCACTGCTATCTAAATAAAGAATAATATTTACATTAAACATCTGAACTGCTCACAGAGTGGACTGATTTCATTTAAGAAGATGATGGGTGAGAGTTAAATATTTGGGAAAGATAAATTTGCCATCATGTGTTGAATGTGTGTGTATGTTTGTCAGTGGAAAATGCACATATGTGTATACATAACATAAATACAAACTTACAACTAATTAGAACCATTGGAACTCTGCAGTGACAGTGTTTTGGTGCAATTGGTTTATGAGGCTCTCATTTGAAGGAATACTCAGTCTAATTCAGTTTAGGCAATGTCTTAAGCTTTCCTTCTGCTAGTTGCAATAAAATATGGGTGATCTCTTATCCCTACAAACAAATGCATCAAGTAATTTGCTGTATTGCAGTCATGTCATCTAAGCTCTCTGGAGCTATTTTGTAAGCTCTATTTCATAGAACCCTAAAATACAAAGTATAAGATACATAATAAGCCATTTCCTGTTGTAATATCATTCTGCATTTAGTTCAAAGTAGTTCAGTTTCTCTAGCAGATTATTTAGTTTAATTTGTCTAGGAGATTATTAATAGTGAAAACAAGTGCATATGCCTTCCTCTGTTTATAAACTGTCCTAAGTGCAGTTATTTTGAGTAATAAATACCTCAGGATATAATTTCAATAATGTAGACTTTTCAAAATCACAAGTTATTAAAGTAGAAGTCAACATAATAATTTGAAATACACCAAAATACATTCACACCAACATGGCAATGAAATATTTCATTTTGGTAAAAAGTTAACAGAGAAAAAGATTATGTACAGTAAGTCACAATATGAGTGAACTGATGTATTTAGCAAGCTTTTTAAGGTTTTCTGTTTAAAACAGGAGCTCAAATGGTTTGCCTACCAACCAAGCATTTTATAACAAAGAAGTCTCACATTTAATATTTTCAGATGTCTCTTTCTCAGTAGCGATAAATTGTATGTATATTTCATTGCATTAAGCTTTTGATATCTGGATTCAATTTAAACATAAATTATTAATCTCACCAAATGTATTATAGAATTTGCTTGTGTCATTTGAAATAAAATCAAAAATGTTAGGCGGCAAACCTGAGAAATACTCAATAAATAAAACTACATTGTTCTATTCTACTCAATACATATTTCCATGCAGAATTGAGTTTGGAGAAGCATTTCATAATTCATTGTTGGAAAAACCCTTGCTGGTTTAGTCAAGCAAGAAAATTACCCCCAAAGCCCACAAGATTCATAATGCTTAGAAAACAAAAAAGAAAAAAATGGCAACAAAAGATAAGGGCAATTCAAAACCTAATGAGACATTTTAGGCCTCATTTACATCTCTAACCTGATGCAATTCCTCAAAATGTTTTTTCTTACAAATTTGCATACTAAAAGCTTACTCTTCCCTAACCGAAATGATGATGAGATTTCCCTCACTATACTAAAGTTAGCATTAGTTTAAAAGCTCCTTGTAGTCACTTCTAGACGATGACTCATGTATCATTTTTAAATTCACACCTCTAGTAGAGCTGATAGTGCAACCAAATACTTTTTTCTTGATAGATGATGCCTGTAAATTTAAAACAGAGATTTTACGGATCATTACTACAAACCATGATAGTTTTATGAGTGAACAGCCATTTTGGCTAGACAAGTCCATTTTTTTAAATTAAATGTAAATTTAAAAAATCCAAGTATGTGGATAAATGTCTTTTGATTGGGTAAGCATCATCTGGTGAATAGTGTATATATGGATCTCCAAAAGGGTTTCAACAAAAACCCCTTGTCAAAGGCTTTTAGGGAAATCAAGCAGCTGTGACATAAGGAAGGTCCTTGCATGGATAACTAATTGGTAGAAAGAAACACACCAGGCATATGTTCCCTGTAATCAGTAAAGCAAATTGAAAAACTAAGGTTCTCTTCACCAGAGGATACCCATCCTATGGGCTGTGTATGTCCTTGCAAATGTGTGGTTAAAGGACCAGTCTTCTAGTTCTGCTTATATTTCATTTTCCATCACAATTTGAATTTGAATTGAAATTTGGCATTTTCAGAAGTGGCATAAATACTGTTGTTAAAATAACAAGAGGAAACAGAATATCAGTTTATTCTTCTTAGCTGTATATGAATTTTTTTAATCTGGTTCAAAGTTTAAAATATTTGATAATAGATGAAATATTTGGCAATTTTTTGGCAATTTTAAGGTAAGTAATGGAAATATTTATTGCAAAAGAGAAGTAATATAAATATGGAACATTTTATAATATGTTTAAGAAGATACAAACTTTAGGTGCAAATAAGAATGACGAGTGATAGCAAATATAAAATTATGAAGGTTATAAAATACAAGCATTGTCTGAATTTAAAATTCCTTTTAAGGCATAGCCTTTACACAGGGAAGTGCTTTTTAGGATAAATGCTTACCTAAGAATTGTTTAATTTTTCATGCACAGCCCTGAAGCAAGAAATCTGTCACCTGAAATTATCTTTGCTTTGTGTGTTTTCACACTTCTGTTAACAGTGAACTGTTAATTGATATGCACAGGAGACACACACACAAAAAAAAGTAAGATTGTGGACAACATGCTGCCGCTTTATGGATTAAAAAGCTCACAAGGTTTCCTCGAATAACTGATCTTAAGTAACTTTTGCTTTTATATTAGCTTTTTACATCATGCTTTGAATACATCAAAACTATTGATCAGCTTTAGACAAATAAAGCAGAGGAATAGGAATCTGAAGTAATTTTCTTGAAAGTCCCCTGACAATAGATGTTTGAATAGCGAGGAGAGATCCAAAATTATATCCCAGTTCTGTAGAAGGAGTAAAATGAATTTAACAATATTATTGTAATCCCTTAGATATTAGACAGTTAGAATGAAACTGCATAAATCCTTTTATAAAGGTGCTGTTTGTGGAAGTATCTGTTTCCTAAAGAAATGAGATTACAAGTTTTTAGATGCCTGTTGCTTAGTACCCAGTAACATTACTATCTCAGAAACTTATTCAAGCTTAATCTGAGCCCTTTGACAGGCGTGATTACTATCTTAACTGGATGCAACAGAAAAAGATGAATACATAATTTTGTCTAACACTTCCTGAGACATAGTTCTCAAAGTATAGCATGTTAAAGTATTAGACTAAGGTCTAGAAAAAGGGACCCAAATTATTCCTTAGGAAAAAATTAGGCTTCTACATCCAATACCTATTTCAGAAATTCCTCTCTTAGTTACTGCCTGAGTCTGGAGGGGCCTTAACTCCAAATATCCTGGGGGTTTTGACATGAAATAACAGCAGCCTATATTTCTTTGCACGAAAAAATGCCTTGATCTTGGCAACTGAGTAATGTTACGCCTAGCTAATTCCTAGGTATTTTTAGGGATCCTGTGGTTTTTGTCCAAGGCCAAGAAGGCAATCAGTCCAGCAGAGCTTCTTGGGTTACGTCTTCCTTCTTAAAGAATACTTCAGAAACTAGATGTTACATGCTATTTCTGGATTGAGATGCGTAATTAGGAATTCTTCATCTTCTCCTAAAATTATATGCTGTGCAGAATAGAATTCAAGGTTTCTTGGGACAGCAAAATGGCAGAAAAACCCCACCAACCTTAAATTTCTGGCCTCAAAACAAAAACAGTACAGCTGGAAAAATAAAATAGGCTTGGCATTTACCATTCTTGTTTTTCTATGAAATAACCACGTTAAAGTACTACATGTCACCACCTTTACATTCCCTGTTTCCTGCCTCTCCCCAGGGCAATTCCCCTGAATAAACAGACACACTTTCTTCTTAACAGAACGTGCATTAAACAGAAGAGGTGTGTATCTTCCTGAAATAGTACTGCAAAGGAAAAAAAAAACAAAAAACTGTCCTCTTCCTCAATTTTGGGAAAAAAATATCTGCTAGCCTCAAGTTTTAAAGATGTTCTGAGAGATAAGGTGCCAGGTTGAAGGAGGAGCCTCATTATATTCCTGTGCTCTGAGATTTTAGACCTCAGACATTTTAAACAGCTTGTCTTAGATATTGTGCATTCTCTATCTGTAAATACCTGCACGTAGACCCCTAAGTGACCCCCAGCTCCATCTGTCTTGTGCTTTAAGAATCAAATCTTGACAAACTGCATCAAAAGCTTTCTTTTAAGGAGGCCTGAATTCCACGTTGCAGACCAGTTGGCTAAATATTGACTATACATTATTTAACTTGGAGCTTATTCAGCTTTATTCAGCTTTCTTAGTCTCTTCTAGCTTTTTTGTTGATCAATGATCATTGTGAGAATATGAGAAAGATTTTTTCATCACTAGTAGTAAGAACCCTGTCTGCTGCAGGAAATTTTGGCAGGCAAACATACCTTCTATAGGGATTGCAAAATCTTACTGGCTTCACTTACATGACAATGACCTTTTGTTATTCTCATGCTTTATAAACCTCTCTGTCATAGTTATTTTCAGTAGTTCTTTGCACTTCTGTTTCTGTTGTCACCCAACTACGTTCATGTTGGCGTACAGAACTCAAGTTATTTTCTGCCCATATGGTCTCAGTGAGTTAATCCATTTCTAGATTGTTGTACGTCAGTGCTGAGAACTCCTAAATATTTTCTTGTGAATTTCCATCTGGAAGTCAACATCTCACCTCCTGTCTTTCTAATATCTTTTTGTATCAATTGCTTAGATTCCTTAGAGCACATGGAAAATTGAAATTGCCCCATTTTAAATTCTGTTTCTTTTGCTTTTCCTCTTTCTGCAGCACTGGCAGCTACTGCATTATTGTCCCAGACATTTATTTTTATTTTGTTGCATTGTGTTAATTAATAACCATGAATATTTCAAAATAATGAAAAAATAACATCTGCAACTGTATTTTCCTTTAAAATTTGTTTTCATTATTGGTAGATGTTGGATGATTGAGAGGAAAAACCTGCACGTAGGAATCTGTGTTTGTTTCACAAATGTAAACATTTCTCATTTATAAATTGTAGTGGTGCAAAATTCGTGGTGCACAGGAAAACTGTAATAAATAATACTGAGTCTTCACAGTTTAGTCTCCCTTGGTTTTGATAGAAATATTTTAATAATTTTCTTATTTAAACAAAGTATTTTTTAGTATTTCAGTAACTTATCATTGTCTTAATTTGTGATGCCAAAGAATCAAGCAGTTCTACTTTCCCCCTTTAAATAAATTTGTCAAAATTCATCATCTCTAATTTGCAGTACTGCTATTTTCAAGAATTCCAAAACATAATGCAACTTTCTTAAAGGCCTTTGTAACAATAGAATGCATTAAGCATTGCCCTTTAAATGTTTTTTTGGTTGTTCTCACTTTAATTTATTAATTACCTTTCTCTTTCTTATTTAAAAGATTTATTTTTAAATACAGGTAGACATTTTTTTCTTATTCAAATCGAGAAATTGTAAGAATATATCTGTGGGAGTTATTCATAATAATAGAGATTTATCTACAATTTTATTTGCTTTTTGGCATTCAAAAATTAATTAAATGTGTTTACATAGATATCTATTTTTTTAAATTTCTTTTTCATTGTTTACATTTCCAGCATTCTAACACTGAGAAATAGCACAAGGGTAGAGTTAATGCATCAACCCTCCTCATTTGTAGATTACGGCTATAAAACCAAAACAGCTAACCCAGGAGAGTGGCTGCTTTGCTTCTTTTGTCACCAGAGAAGTGTTGTGTTGTAAGCAGCAGCAGTTTCTGTTGTACTGTGCAGGTGTGCCATTGTGTGACAGTGGACACTGCTCACACTGCAATGGAAAATCCCCCTGTCCACAAAGTGCCTCCTTTTCTCTTCCTCAGTCCCTACCCCATGCCCCAAATTTATCAGTGGCTAATTAAAACTCTGAAGATATCTTTAGGAATTTTCTTAAGCCCGGCAAAAGCTGAAGTTAAAACAAAGATTTCTTATATCCTTCTGATCTATGGATGATATACCAACCTTTTAAATCTGTTAGCAATCAGCACAACCTGAATTATCTGCAGCCTGCCATAAATTATACTGTGAGATCCACAGCAGGATGAGTACTGGAGAAATGCATAGATCACAATTGCTCATATCCATGTTCCTTAGACACAGATGAAGGTTTTTAGCTTTCAGAAACTTTAGTAAACCCCATTTTAAGGATTATTTTAAAATTATTTTCATAAACCAGTTGTAGATAATGATTAAATTTATACTCTACACGTGTTATAAATTGTAAGGACATGATTCCACAAAAGTACACTTTGAAGGGATTTTCAAGATGTTTCTGTGTATTTTTTTCTTGCATGTCAGATGTCTATTCTGCATAATATTACAAAAGCAAGCTAAACTTAAGCTGAAATATGTCAAGATATTGGGCATTGCATATCAAGTCACAACATATCTAGCTATTGCTTAGTATTACTACGAAGTCCATTTTAGAAAGTTATCATTTCCTTATGAAAATAAACTCCTCTAGGTATATTTATGACTTTGCATCAAAGTCCTTAACAGAAGATAAGGTGAACTGCATGATAATTTTTAAGTGAGCTGAAAAAATAAGCAGCAAACATCAAAAAAGCATTTATATGTCACAAAGTGTAGTCAATATGATTTAGAATATAATCTTGATACTTTTATTTTCAACAGTTCTAACAAGTACCTTCACTGTGGTAAAGCATCAGTCTCTGAGGGTAATACAGAAATTTCAGAAAGCAGGTGCAAAGGAAGATGCACCAGACGTTTTTAGAGGAAGTTTGTGTCTTTCAGGAATGTCTACGAAAAAGAAGAGTATGGCAGCTAGGACAAGATCAGTAAACAGAACAACCTAACAGGCAATGATACTGGATAAAATTAGCACTTAGAAAATAGAGGGACCAGGGTATCTGCTGAATGACTGAAAATAACATGTAGATGGCTCAGCCTGTAGTTTTTCCCAGAATATGCATTGCTATATCTTTTGCCCCATTTCTCTTTTTAAAATACCACCTTCCCTTCCCTTTCCTTCTGCCAGCACAGTGATGCACTATTTGTAGATGCTGTGGAGGATACTTCTGGTGCAGCACTGTGGAGTTGCTAAGGTCTAAATCACTTCAGTGATGAATAGAAATGTTATTAGTATTATTGTAAAATCTTATCATTCTGTCAACAAAGAAAAAGAACAAGAATATGCCACAAAGCCATATTTTCAACTGTGTTTTCCTGGTATTCAGTCTAAATTGATGAATCAGTGATGGATGGAAATATAGCCCTTATGTATAATGCTCAAAATTTAATTAATAACCACCACCAAAAAACCTAAAATCAGAAGTATAAACTGTAAGGTGATTTCCAAAGAATGGGAGGAGAAAAGGGTTTGTTTTCATAGAAAGAAGTGTGAATACTAGAATTCTGGTTATCACTTCAGGAAACCACCTGTACACTCTATTAGGAGCAACTTGGTGTCAATTATTGCAGGAACATGGGCAATAAACGTTCCGTGTTCCTTTCTACCTATCAGTCTGTGATTTCTCTCATATCCTGGTGTAACAACATCCACATGTTGTTACGTGTGCCTCTCCTATTTAAATGTACACATGATGGATGTTATAAATGTTGCCTTCTCTAGTGCAAAATAAGAGCTTTATGGACAGTTGCAAGCCATATGTTCTCAAATAAAAATCTTTTCCAGACGAACTAGTGAAGCCAGTTTGACTTCTCTTTTTTCAAAATTGTAGCTGCCAAATTTTGCATGGTATTTATCATTCTTTTTTTTTTTTTGGTCACATCTCCAATTCTATTTCATATGAATTCTATCAATATTATCTTTGAGTAGTGCAAAAATTAATTCTGATTCCTGCTTTCTAAGCATTTTTTATTATAGTTAAATAACATTTGTAAAAGCATGTCTTTCCTTTTGTATTTTATTACATTTGGATCAAATGAAGATATAAATATACTTAGTGAACAATAACTTGCAAATATGAAGATCTAGCTTTCTTGAATAAGCAGAGTAGCACTTTGGAATCAATAATTTCTCATAATTTAAAGAAATATGGTTTAGGGGACAACCGTTTACTGCTATTCCTTACTTCATTCAATGACCTGAACTATGTCTTCTGCTTGCTAAGTTTTGCTTATTAGAAGGGGATTTGTGGTATTTTGGTCGCTTCACAAGGAATTAGGCTGAAAAATCACCAATTTCTTTATCGTAATCTGGTAAAGAGCTGTCAGATCACTATATCTTTTGTTAACTGGTTTTGACTATGTATTTGCTTATTTTATGTACATACAGTTACTAGAATACTACATAGGCATGCGAAGTTCAAGCCCCAAAATAACTTTGCAGAGTTAAGGGCTTGGCAGTGGAAAATTCCATTTCCATTGCTCCAAGAGAAACTGTGCTGTGTAGCGAAATTGTATTCTGGTGGGTAGAATCACGCGTGCTCTAGTGGAATTGTTGTTACAAAGGAAGAGTATCCAACAGCGTGATTTGCATCATGCTGTGTGAGCCGCCTACACTTTTCAGCAGTTGGTTCTGTGTCTGTAATTTATTGCTCTAGAAACCATTATAATAATACAAGAAATGCTGCAGCAAGTGTGGAGGAAAGAACACATCACAGTCAGACTGTAATGACTATTTAGACTATTTAAACTCACTCAGCTTGTTTTACATCAGAAAAACATGTCCTTCTCAATTACCTATTTTAAGCATTTTACATGGCTTTCTTGTCTCATAGTGATTGAGCTTAAATACACTATTACGTATTTTTAAGATAGTTTATCATCGTAACTGTCCAAAAATGGAAGACTAAATCTAAAATGGTAAAATCAAAAATTTCCATCTTGAAGAAAAATGATAAAAGGTGTGCTATTTCCTGCATAAGAAAATGGTCTCATCCTCACATAAGTACTCCCTAGTGTATGAAAAAAACTGATGAAATCTCTCTGTACATCACAGCTGTATGATTATTTGTCTTTTTGAAAACAAGGATGTTTAATATAGAAACATTATGGACTTCTTCATTAGGTAGGGGGTACATATTCAGGGTAGAGTTTTGTAGCTCTGCTTTTTAGTTAATGTAAGTATTGTGCGGGGGAGGGCCAGCGTAAGGAAGAAATGGTGCCTGAGGCTGCTAAGAGTCCTTCAGTGGACCAAGCTGGGACTTCCAGCCGGGGGTCCAATTTCACCTTTTCAGACTTGATTTAAGCACAGGACATGGCCCATAATTTTTGTCCTCTGGAATTTTTGTCCTATGTCTTTCAGCACACCACTTGCTTTTGTGTTTCTATTGTCATGGAAAATGAGAGCAATTTTGTCAAGATTATTGTCCTTTTATCTTCTGCAGGATAAAACCAGTTTTTGTAACTGCATACTTCTTCCTCAGGCATCCAAATTCTTGTTTTAACAGGAGGAAATTACTGTAAACATTGACGTAATGTTCTGATTTCATTCTGTGTCCTTCATTTCTTCTGACTCAATTCTCTCCCCTCTCTATTTTGCATCTTCTTTCTTAATTTTCTAAAATGCATAATCTAGAGTAGAGGCGACAAAAAGGTTTTGATTCTAGAATCCTTTAAGCCTCTTTTGTTGTAGATTTCTGTACTGCCCTTTCCACAAAGTTTTCTCTTCTGCCTGTCACTCACTGCCTCCACTCCAATAAACATTCCTTTTCTCTTTTGGCAGAGCTCATTTACAAATCCTAAATGTTCCTCTCTGACAGTTTACCTCTTTGTCTCTTTTATTACCATTGTTCTTCATTCCCCGAGCTCTTTTCTGTCACATCTTTGCTTCTAGCCTGTTACTACCTTTCCTTAAGCTATTTCTGCATTTCATTCATATTTAATGTTTCCACAGTTCTAACATCAGTATAGTCACTTCCTTAACCTCCCAGCATAAGTAATTTCTTCTGCCTGAAATACTCTCTTTTTGAAACCACCTATTGCTTTGCTACCATATGCCTACCCTTTTCTTGGGTATGTTGAGCAGGCAACGTACATTTGCTTCCTTATCCTTTACATGCCGTGTGAATTTATAGAAATCTTCCTAGTTTTTTAGCATTCAGTACAAAAAACTGAATAGGCACACAGAAGCATGATGTACCACACAAAATGGTACTGTAAAAAAAACCAAAAAACAGTATGGGGGATAACCACAGGTTCCTTAGGATGCTGCTTTGGATAGTTTTTCCTGGTCTGTTTACAATAAAACAATACACGGCAATGTCATTGATAGGAAGGAATAATTGCTAGCACCAAACGTGATTTAATTTTCCCTGATATAGCCTGATGAAAACAAAATGTTTCAATGCTAAATAAAGCATTTTCACCAACTCAGTAAGCATCTCTTCAGAAGAATAGATACAGTCGTCAAGGGACTGACCAACTAGAAACATCAAGGGCAAAATTGTATTTTCATCCTCTCTTTTATTTGGTGCTTTGTTTATCTCAGAGTAGTTGTTGGGCTTTTTCCCCATGGATTTATTTGTTCTGGAAAAAAAACCTTATTGAATAGTCTGTTTTCAACCCTTGAGTGCATATATGGAATTTGAACATACTTTAGCACAAGTTTGAGAGCCATGTATATTTATTTTCATTGAAGTATATAGGTATACTAATAGCTTTTAGTTTTCTGATACAGTGTGGGGTATTTGAGTTGTTATTATCTAACCTGAGAGGAAATCCATGAAATTACTTAGGGATGTGTTGTATTCCTTAACATAGCCTGATTTCATAAGAAGTATTTTTACTTTGAGCAGAGTGCAATAAAGCAGCAGTTATGCCAAATTTTCCAGAACCATTGGAAAAGTTTGAGAAACTATAAATAATAAAACAGTAATAAAATTGTTGACATTATCTATAATTAAACAGATTAACAGCCTATGTATTTATATTGGTTTGGTTTAGTTTGATTTGGTTTGGTTTTTTTGTCAAAGCATTTGCTATTTATTTAGGAAATTGCAACTAATCATAATACAGCACAATAGTGCTAAGATATTTTTATGACCCTAGAGGTTTGGGGATTTTTTTCTCTGTATACAATTTTTTTAAACACTCTCATAGTTTATTTTTTGTTTTTCTTAAAATGTGTCACTGGAAATGTTTTCTTTCCTTCTTTAAATGACTTACATATGCTCCACAAACAGGTGCAACAGACAAGCCTGTAATTTTCCCAAACTCTTGTTCAGTCAAATGCATTACTTCAGCAGAGATGGGCTATTGCATTTCTCTGAGTTAAATTACTAAAATCTTACTTTTATGAACTTCTTAAAATTAGAAGACTTGGTTTTCAGCAGTGACACCTAGCGTAGGATTCTTTGGTGTTTTGCTTCTCTCTCCACACCAGGGAAAACACTTTTTACCTCTGCAGTGTGATCAAGTAAGAACTTGGATATTTCATATCAGTATTAGCAAGAAGTTCACATTTTGTTAGAGCTGATTAAAGTGTAAAAACATCTGCACAGATCTAGCCTTCACTAGTCACTTTCTTAAACTGTTCTGAGTCAACCCATGAACTTTTCTTCCACATCAAAGCTTATTTCCAACTGGGCCTTAAAATCAGCTTAAGCCATAACTGATCCTGCCTGATGAGGGGCACCATCTGCACCATTTCTAGTACTTTACTGACCTTCTTTTAATTTTTTTTTATCAGCAATTTATGAATGTATGCAATATGAAATACAAGGATTTTAAATTCTCCCTCCCCCCCCTACCCTCTGCCCTCTCCTTTTACAGGCTAGGGATGATAAAGTGTGACTATGTAACAATATAATTGCCTATTATTGCTACATCTGTTGCAAGTAAAAATACTTTTTTATCACCTAATCCACAGCATTTTATAAATCTTATGAATTTATTCTGTTACCTCTGAATGTTTTCTGTGTTTTGCCTCACTATTTTTTTCCTTCCTTTCATGTCTTACATGAGCTCAGCTGCTCCTCCCTCTTGGACATTACTTTGACTCAGTGTCTATGCTGCAACCGCACACATATCTTCAGAACACTGCCAACACCTTCTCTCCATTTACACAGCCCTTGCTGCTTAACCTTTAGTGCAAAGCACTGTATAGAGCTTATGAACATGAGGGAATTATGCCATCAGATATTCCTGTGCCTAAGATCAACAGGTGACTTTAGAGCTGTAGTGTGGACGCAGGAGGTAGAGCCCTACTGTGCCTGCTATCAGTAATGAGAAGGGCTTTCCTTCTCTTTTGAAGGGAGCTGACTTGTAGCAATCTGTGTTCACAGTCCTGCTTGAGATGCTAAATGCTGTGTAGTACTGTGCTGTTGTTTAATGGTTTAATCAATGAGTCAGAAACCAAAACAAACCTGTAGTCCCATTCAGAAGTTGCTGTGAGGATGAAAACAGTTTACAAAGAAGTAAATGATAAATGTATTTCTAATTTAAAGTGACTCACAATTTTCAGGTGGATTATCACTTTAATGACAAAACAGTATCATGATACAAGGCTACAGAGGCCTCTGTGTCCAACCTAATCAAAATATTTTCATCTCAACCCATAACTTTATTTGCATATATTTATCCTTATTTGCTCACTGATGCTTCTTATAATCCATTTAATCATAATCAATAAACACTTTTTAAAAATGGCAATCTCAGAGCAGGTCAGCTGACTTTTGATTGACCCTGAAATGACTGACAAGTAGCAGCATAACTTACATTTCTAGATCTAGCAGATCAACATTCTGTTGGCAAAAATTGTCAAATACATGAGCTTTACAGAAAGTCCTTTAAATTTATTTATGAATCTAATGTAATATGACAGTACCTTTAACAGGCACCTGTTATGGTGTAAGATTATCTATGAGTAAGAAATACATTAATTTCACTGTGCTGTAACTGCCTTTGTTATTTTATTCATTTTTTTCTTTTGGTTGGATTTTTTTTAAACTGACTTCTTAATAATGACCAGCATAAAATAATTGGAAAATAATTACCTGTATCTACAGATATCATTTTTGTCTCCAAGGACTAATAATTGCTATGTTATTCTGTAGCCTCTCTGTATCTCTCCTCACCTTGTGAACCATGCTATTATTGTTAGTTTTTGTAATGTAGTCATGTTTAGTGATCACTGCAAGTTTCAGAGCTCTTCTGCAGTGTGAATTCTCAAAAATCAAAGACAGCCCATGTACCAGAGAGCTTAACACACATGCTAACACCACATCTGACAGGCAGAGACTGTGAACAGAGCAGAGAGAAAACCTAATGAAAATACCACCTTATTATTCCAACAGAATGTGACCAGTAATCACCTTGCTTGTTATCTTCTGATAATTGTCCAGAAACATTACAGTAAGTGGGTTTGGAACAGCTCTTTATTTACTAAAGAGCAATGACCACATGACTTTTTCTCTGAGGTTGTTTCATATAGGGAGTTCAGTGGCAGCAAATATACAAATGATTGAATTAAAATGATCAAACAGATGGTGAAATATGTAAGTAAGATAAAAACTAAAAACCAAAACTGAATTTTTAGTTAACCCCAGAAATAAGGAATTGTGACGTGGATGGTATGATGAAACAGGTCTTAGTAATGGAGTTTTGACTGACTGAAGTTACTCAGCAAATGGAGGATTGCAGCTGGAGAAGAACTGAGAATTTAGAACAGAGATGAGAAACATCATATGAAAAATAAGAGAAGAGGGGAAAATAAGAGAAATAGGAGAGAGGAAGAGAAAAATAAAATTTTCTTTCATTTGTGGGAAGATATGTAGCGTAAAAGGAAGTACCACTCCTATGAAATGTGGACATGTTAACAGTGCAAAAGAAAGAAGTGACTGACTGTCTGCTTTGGTCTCCAGCAGGTTCAGAAGAGAAAAACATGGGTCTTTTTAGATTATAGGATAATTTATGTGGAAAGGGATGTTGGGAGTCCCTACTCCAAACTCCAGATCAAAGCAGGGTCAGACATGATTTCAGAGGGTTTTTTTAATGATTCACATAAAAACTATTTTAAAAATAGTTTGTAATAATCTAACACCAGAGGTTAAGACCTAGTACTGATGTTTTCACAGGCTACAGAATCTATGCCAGCATGTATGTGGTGTTCTCTGGGTGTGTATGCATGTGACAACTAGCAAACATTACACTGATCATTTTATTATTATATTTTCTTGTATAAATGGCACAGGATTGCGCAAGCAACTTCTTTAAGTCAGACTGCAAAGTGTTCAAAGTTCCTGAGCTCCAAAAGCAGGCAAGGCATCAGAGTCTGTCTCCTGCTCAGCAGCTGTAAAGGAACTAGGAAATGGCATGTCATATCCTGTTCTCTGCTTTCCTTCTGTATCTGCTTAATGTCTAAAAGGTGTTAGATTGACTACCAAGCAAGAGAGGATGGAGGGAGAGCACTGGGAATATGGAAAGTTCAAGAAAAAAAAAAGGAAGCATGCTGGTCAAAGCAAGTCAGAGTCAGATGGCAAAGTTCAAGGGGACAACAAGATGTTGGTCACTGTGATAGGAATTGGCCTCAGGCAGTTGCAGACCAGCTATTGCCAGGGTTTTCTGTGTATATCATAGAATGTGGAAAAGAAATACTTTCAATAGGAGTTTTAAGAATGAAATAGTATCTTCATAGTACATTGAGTCTCCTACTGAGACCTAAAGCTTGTTTTGCAATAAATAACTGCATTTAAGGAGTAATCTGATAACTTTCAATTGCTGTAACACTAACAGTCTTTGGTTATATCCCATTTATTAGAGTAATCACCCAGCAGAATCACAAAAAGGTTTGGTTTTTTGGCCTTTCGCTCTGACTTAGAATATCCTGTAAACTTCTTTACACTTCTATGTATCTGATCTTTCCCAGGTTCAAAAGGGAGTGATAGTTTCTTTACTGACTGATAAACACTTGTAAGGTTCATTACTTTTTGTCCGATGGTTTTGATGATAATCAACATAATTCGCAGAATCATAAATCATGTGAAAATTTAAAATTATGCAGACTTTGGTTGGAGAGGATGCTTGACAAAATGGAGACTGTCTGTCCTACATGGCACTGGTATCCTATTATGAACATACGTATTTAAACAGTTTCTAGGTGATTAACACTTCTGAAAAGAAAAATCGTTTTTCTTTTAACTAATGACTGAAAATCTCTTAAAGCCAAGAACAATTCACTTCAAATGTCATGATATAAAAGTACAAGCTGAATAAATTTAGTTATAAATTATATTTTCAGTTGAAAGTCCGCATGGTTTTCTGTTGCTGATGAAAACAAACTGCTCTTGTTGTGAATAGCAGCCAATAACAATGAACTTTTTTGCTTTATTTGCTCTTTGGCAGAGAAACTAGTTTTCTTTTGTGTGTTTTACATCTGGGGTTTGTGCTTTGGTTTTGATTTTGGTTTTTTGTTGTTTTGTTGGGTTTTTTTTAATAGGAGTACAGGCATCTTTATTTTATGGTCTGCATATAATAAAGCCATACACCAAATTACCACCACTGACTATATAAAATATATTGTGTTCATGTGATAATGCAGTTCGGGATGGGAGACAACTAAAACAAAATAACAGCATAAAATGCAAAGAATTCTAAATGATTAATTTTTCTTGATGCTCAAAGAGGACTATATAATCTTTTTCTGCCATTGAGGCATATTTGAGATGTGAGAAACATTAACAATGAGGATGGCTTAAGGTCAGGATCACTGTGCATCATAGATGGCATTATCTGCTGATTTAGCTGAGCTGAAAACTGCTGAAAAATAATCCTTTTTGTGCCCTTGTCAGTGGCTTTGGCCTAGAGTAATAGAAAATCAGCTTTATCTGAGTCAGATAATCATTACAAAATTAATTTTGTTTTTGAATCTCAGAAATAATTGGGAGAAAAATATATTTCATAGATTAATGAATAATATTTTAAGTTAAAGCTTACTGAGATGTATAAAATACTAAGTGCTGCTGGTAATTGAGCAACTCTATGCAACTGTAAATTAGCTGCTTGAATTGAAAACAGATGATTACTAAAAGCACTTTTTTCCCCCTAGAAAACTTGCAGTTCTCTTTTTCCTTTGCATTCACAAGGGGCATCCAGTTAATCATACTGAGGTCTCTCCCTTAGTGCTGCAGTAGCTGATTACCCAGCAGGAGGTGCAGTTCCAGCAGGGTAAGTCAGAATGGTGTAGGTTGTTCCCTAGGGAGGGACATCCTGTAAAAACACCAAGGTTGAGAACTGTCATATTCACAGCAGTAGGTGCATTTTCCTCAGAAATTAATGGAGCAAGCTGGGCAAAAATGTTTTTAAACTACATCTTCCCTAGAGTAAGATGCAAATTCAAAGCTCTTTTGAAGCATTGGAATGAAAGTTGAAGATAAGACTTTTTAGTTTTTGACATTGATGATATAGGCAACACTAGCACTAGGAATATTAAATTGAAATGGAGGGTAAGTGGGGCAAATGTTATTCAAGCAGCTCCCAAATGCAGTCCTGGCTGTTTCAGAGCTAGTTTAACTAAGGTGCTTGTAATTATAATTGTTATTATTGCAAAATAGCTGTCACACATTTCCTTCCTTCAAGTTTGTATTAATTCATCAACAATTTCTTTCCTGAAACAAGAGGATTGGATGTAATCTTGCTCATTTGACTCCTATCCAACAAAAGAGGGTTAGAAGGAGTGAAGCTTTGAGTTGTAGCTTTTTTTTTTTCCAGCTGCAGTCTGTGCTGTTCAGCGGCGTGCAGCAGTTCTAGTCTGTTTTCTCAATTGAAGGCAGTGCAGCACAAAGTCGTTGGGATCTGCAGAAACTTTAAGAGCCTTTTTAGCTCTGTCCTCTTGAACAAAGGCATAAGGGTCTATTTATAATACACAGTTTCTACTTTCATTATTTCTTACTAATAGAAGATAAATCCTCAAGGATTGTCTCTAACAGATTGTAAGGACTGTCCAACCTGGTCACAAATTCTGTTTCCCACCTGTTTTCAGCCTCTGTGGTTTAGTCATCTTGTCTTTGCTTCAGCCAATTCTGCTTCTTTGTGCTTCTCATGTGATTCCTGTGTAAGCTCTTACACTGTATCCGCTAACACTGGATTGTAAGAACATAAATGGCCAGACCTAAAATCCACCTGGCATGGCACACCAGAGACTTAGATAACAGTTGAAAAAAAAGAGAGGGAAATTAGAATACAAAAGAAAAGGTAAAAAATAATTTTCTCCAATAATTTATTTTTAGTCTGCAATAATGTCTAGCTTAAGGACTTTCTGATCCAGAAGTGATATCTCTGTGTGAAAAATATTCCATTAAGCTTACGCAGTCAGTCTTTATTTCTTCTTTAACCAGCAGGCCCTGCTAACCCTACCTGGAAATCCACTCCCTAAAACAGAATTAAAGATACCACTGAAAATGTGCAGAGACACAAAACTTGCAAGGCTTTATTTCATTTTCATTTATGCAGATTTTTATTGCATCTGTCCCAAAATTACTGTCAAGTAAATACCAATTCAAAGAGAAATTTATGACCTTTAAAATCATTTCAGTATAGTCTATAAGTCACTAACTTTCATAAAATACTACCCTCAATTTCATTTTGTCACCATATCTGTAGGAATGTTTCCATGCCTTTTTATTTAATGCATACACATCAAATAAACCATAAATGAAACACTCAATATTAAATATATTTTTAATATATATTTTATTTTATATTTCTTAGTGGTATACCTGAAATATTTTCAATAGCTATAAGTAAAACATAGTCTGATACTTCTAGAGAAGGGGGACGGCATTCAAGATGACAAATGTGAAAGGCAACGTCAATTAGGGCTTCTGTGTCACAAAACAGTCTATAAATATTGGTGTAATATCTCCAAAAGTCAAGTGACAGGGCCTTCATTGTTCTTTAATAGGACCCAGTTGTTCATGAACATATGGGAATCTAGCTTATTAATAAAATTTTTCTTCCCTAGTCGTCTCAATTCTACGAGGTTGTAAATTATGCAGCCAGGGTGAATTAGAGTAACTCACTATTACCAGATATCCTGAGAGATTTTTTTCTGTAAAGAACTTAACATAGGTTTGTAGCTTCTCTCTGGACATTTTTTAGGTAAATTCATGGCATTCTTCCAGCAATGGGCTGAAAAGGCAAATATTGTTTCAAACCTAGTGTAAATGAACAGGAGATAGATGTGCTAAACAAAAAGGATATTAGGCAGGAGATCTCAAGTATCTATTTAGTCCACTCACACAAGAAGTCAAAATCAAAACTCAAGACTGAGTGTTACCCAGGCTCAGATCTGATTCATTTTGCAATGCTAACTTTAACAAATTTTTGCAGCCTGAGATTATCTTTTTTAACACCTTCAAATCAATTCTAATTTCAGTTGTAAAATGCATGTTTTATAACATCTGCGCACACGAAAAATATGCACATTTACTCTGCTTCATAAGGTAAAGGAGTATGCCCTCCCTGACAGCAGTGTACTTTAATATATTGCAGTGTTTAAATTTAGATATTTGAGGCTCCCACTAGACAACAAGTTATTAAAACATCTGCCTTTCCATAAGCCATTCTGTTCACTGCCATTCTACATGTCCTTTTCTACTTCACCGGGCAAAATTGCCCAATCTAAATTTCAGCTCAAGTGTTTGATGGCTTTCACGCTGAGCTCAAACTGTTAGTGCTTCCCTGAGAGAATAGAATTGAAACGGGATTTAATCTAAAATAACAAAATAGAATAAAGGCTTTACATATAAATAAGTAATGCCCTGTATATTTTTATGCACACTTTTCATTTCTGGATTTTGCATGCAGTGAAGTTAAATGTTAAAATGCATACATAACCCAAACCTGACAGAAAAGAACATCAGTGCATGTTGCCAGTGTGCTCAATTAATGCCTATGCTAAAATATATTTTAATTCAAATCCATAACTACTGTTACTAAAAAATACATTGAAAGACTAGTATTTTTATTGCCACCTTTGTCCCAGACTGCTGGGTGTTTGTTTACTTTTCAGCAGTGGTAATTTCAACTAGCATTCCAAAACCATTCCAAGCATGCTGTCTAGTATTTCTAGTAACAATAGTTGGTGTTTTATATGCTCACTGTTCAGGGAGAATTCATACTTGGAGATAGACTTTTTTCACAGAATGTGAACAATTGACTTTATCACCATACAACAGAATTATGAACTACCTGTTACCAATAGATATTTCAACATTTAATGATGGGGTACTAAAAACACTCAGGTCTTCTGCACTAAAAATTATGGGATTAATTCCCACTACTAACTAAAATCATGTGCTTGATAAGTGAAGCAGAACAGGGTCAAGTTACTGTCACTTACCTTGCTATTTTGTCCACATCTAGATAAATGGAAATTAATCACAGTTGCTCAGATAAAAAAGATTTAGGTTTTGGTATTGCCTTGTAGCAGTGAAGGCTTCTACTGGGGAGCAATGTAACCAGCAGCTTGAGGGGAGTGATTATTCCTCTGTATTGTGTCCAATTCTGTCCCCCAGGCGCAAGAGAGAATAACAGAGTGTGATGTACAAAGGGAAGCTGAGGAAAGTAAATTTCTTCAGCTTGCAGAAGAGAAGGCTTAGAGAAAGATTTAATTCCTGCTTTCAACTGTATCATGGTGGAGAATATGGAGCAGCATCTCAGAGGTGCAGAGTAGAAGAACAAGAGTTTATGATCAACAGCAAAGAAAATTCCAACTGACTTTTTTTTTCACCATGCAGGAGGGACTAAGCTTTGGAAGAGGGTCCTAAGATATTCAAAACTGGATTGGACAAAGCCCTGAGAAACATGTTTTAACTTTGGAGTAGGGGGTCAGCCTTGATGACTTCCAAAGATCCCTTCCAATCTAAATTATTCTGAGATTCTGTTCTGTGATTCATCAAACAAATGAATTGCTAAGTATTTGAAACCTTTTTATTTTGAAATTTTCACTTCATTCACACCATTAAGAATGTCTTCAGTTACTTATTCCCTTTTTTAACTCTTCTTTTCTGCAACCTACACACTACAGACAATTTTGTCTTCACTGTATTTAGGCTGTACGGTTTTAATTATAGGTATTACAGATGTTATACAGTAATACAATGGCAAACTTCAAATATTCCATAAGGCAGTCATCTTTCCAGGTATTAAATATTGGTGTAATTGTTCGAGAGTGTTTGTCTATACACTGCATGGCCTGATGACTGTGCATATAGAGGTCCAAACCATTTACTGCTAAATTTATTGCAATTACATCTTTCCCATATCACTCAGACAGACATGAACGGAATCTTGTATGTGTAATAGCCACCTTCCATTTAACTGGATGAATGACAGATCTGGACACTGTACTTCCAAACAGCTATAACCTTAGGAAGACCAAGAAAAATAAAATTTTCAATTTAATTTCGTTGTTCCATAAGGGACAATAAAATCATAAATTCCTCACCATGCACACTGGCAAAGATTTTTGCAAGAGGCTGAGACTTATTAACAAGCTGATTGTGAACTGTCATTAAACTTCAAACTGTGCAAAAATAAAATTTAAATCTTAGTTGTTGTCTGAAAGAAGTCTGCTATTTCACTAGGAGACTTTTCAAAATATTTTCTTTTATGTTAAAACACTGATCAGTTGTCAAACTGCAAGCCTATAGCATGGCCACTTCATCACGTTAGCTAGTCCCTAGACTTCTTTTCATGGAAAAACAATTTTACAGAACATGAACACAAATTGTCTCAAACAAAACCAGCTGTACCCCAGAAATTTATGTAACTTCCTAACTTCATCTAAATTCCAGAACTGGAAAGGTGAAATCATTTGCAGTTTAGAGAACAAGATCCAAGTGGTGGCATCTATTTATTACTTCTGTGAATTTAAATAGGTAGACATTTATTTCAGCAGTCACTAATATTTCCTGCTTGCCTTTGCTCCAGTCTAGAGATACTGGAGGAGAGATGATTCTCAAAGCCTTAGGAGTAAGCATGGGAGCCAGAACAGCAGAATCACGTCAGGGAATATCTTGTTCTATCCACTAGGGTATGCCATAAAGGTGGAAAGATGATAAGCAAAGGACCACTTATAAGACATGAATGACAATTATAAAAGTAGTCTTTCATTCTATCATATTTCCTAAATTTAGCAATATACTATACATGCTATAGGTGGTATGACCATACTGTGTTTTCTGTGCTGGCAAATGTCACAATTAATTTTTTCTTATCTACTTTGGGGCTTTTTGCAGCTTGGCCCATTCATTCCACTTGTGCAAAACTCCAAACTTAAGTGAAGCATCATTTCCTTTGCAGTCAGTAATTTAACATTCTAGTGGACTGGCAAGATGAGCACTTCAGAGAATGGTTTGATTTTCCTAATGTGAAAAGCCTACATAGGTCACATGTAGTAAATTACTTGCTACCTTTGGCTACCATGCTCAGCTGATGAAGCTGAGCTGAAGTATTATTACCTTTCTTGATGACATGAAGTAATTAAAACATTCTGTGGTTTGAGATGTAATTTTTACACTCACAGGAAATAAGAGTTTCAGCAAGTGTATTGCTGTCAGATTGTAAATTACCAGACACAGGGCATGTACCTACAAACTGCATTGGCACTGTATAACTTTGTGAGGCATGAACAGATCAAAGACCCCGTAAAATGTGCTTTGGAAAAAGAAACAAAACTGTAACTGTTCTAAAGAATCAGGTGGCATAATTGTATTTCTAGTAGAAATGAGAATAGTGGATATTGTTCTTGAAAGAGGATTATTATTAGCTCTTTGTTATTTTCTAGTTTTGAGTTTATGTTCAGCATCTCTCAAGCACACAGTCATGAAAATTATCATTAATTGCCTTAATTTATGCCCTTTCTGAACCTTCATGACAATATTAATTTAATGGTTTTTATTTTTTCAGCCAATTTTTATTATTCTGCTATAAAGTATATTAATGAAGTGTTAAGTGTAAAAAAAATGCATTGTTTTAATTAAGTTTTTAAGGACATCTTAAGGCTGTTAATAGAACCTTTTGGGCATATATTGAAATAACATAAGCAGGGGAGTAGAAAGCTCTTAATAATCATATGTATGACCCTCAATATAGGCATTTTTGATTTTTCATTTTCTGTGTAACCTAGCATATTGCCTATTGTCCCAAATTTATTAATATCCTGTGGATACAGTGCTTGTTTGAAGGTGAATGAAAGTCCACAAACTCCCAATTATTTTCAATTTTGCACTCGTTTGATTAGAGTGCCATTGTCTGTGATTTTTACACTTGTTTTGAGTCTTCAAAGTGCATGATTCATGCCTTGAAAATGGGTTGTTTTGTGTTTCCCAGCACTGCTTTTTTTTTATCCCTGCCAGTTATAACCTGATAACCTGATTTCATACTGTGCTTTAGCACAACAATACAGTCATCAAACTAAAGCAACACAGTAAGTGGGCACATTAGCCATCATTTTACTTGATCACTTGGGAGAGATTAAATTTATTCATTTTCAGAACAGATAATGAAATATTTAAAACATTTTAGAGTAAACGATGGCAGCATTTTGAAGCTCTGGCATTCTCTTTGCCAAAGCAGTGTACTATAGACTGTACGTGTAAGTCTCTTGTTTGGGAAATTTCTGCNCCTCCAGATGAATTAATTTCTCAGTCTTTGAAAAAGTTAAAAGAAAAAGGCAGTAATCAAAGCAATTGCCTACACATCTGAATTCAGGTGAAGCAGTGATAGGAATACTGGAAATTAATACCCACCTTTGCAAAATATTGATNGATTAAATTTATTCATTTTCAGAACAGATAATGAAATATTTAAAACATTTTAGAGTAAACGATGGCAGCATTTTGAAGCTCTGGCATTCTCTTTGCCAAAGCAGTGTACTATAGACTGTACGTGTAAGTCTCTTGTTTGGGAAATTTCTGCAGGTTTGTTTTGTTTTTTTTTCCTCTGGCTCATTTGCATTTAGTTTATCTAAAGTGAAATCCATTCAATTTTATTGAACTGTAATTCTGGTAATTTACAATATTTACATGCTGTGGTTAGATTGAAATCAGTCCTTAATTCAAATTCAATCTAAATTTACAGCATAGTAATTAGGGCTTTGTAACTGACACTAGGGGCCTATTGATTTAATGAAAAACTTAACCTTACAGTAAGTGTTTAATTAGTTGCTGCAGTAGATTCTGCGCTGTCCTAAATTGTGGACTTTAGAGAATTAGGTACTAATTTAAATTACATTACTATATAAAGATCAGAACTATATTTTAAAGGAGCATGTAGCCCTCCAGATGAATTAATTTCTCAGTCTTTGAAAAAGTTAAAAGAAAAAGGCAGTAATCAAAGCAATTGCCTACACATCTGAATTCAGGTGAAGCAGTGAT
>VXBB01003788.1:345947-436153 GCA_013399915.1 Illadopsis cleaveri | reverse complement strand
TATCCATAGAATGGAGACTGCCAAGACATAGTATTTCACAGCTGAAAGAGGTATAATTCTCTCTCTAAAGTTATGGTACTAAGTGTAAAGCTAAAAAAAAAAAAAAAAAAAAAAAAAAAGTGAGATTTTCTTTATGGAATTTTTCCCCAGGAGATAAAATTTGAAATTTTGTATATATACATACAAAGATACATGTCTATATATTGAAGCTATCCTCTGAAGATGAAATAAAGAAAAAAATCTAACAAGAATGTCCAGTATGTTTGTATTCACTGTGGAAGAGATATAGATGTGACAGAAAATGAATGTTAACATCTATTTTATACCCAGAAAATACTTCTATTTACAAGGTTCTCAAACACTGTAATCCATTATTGTAGTTCTCCACTTCATAAAATATCTCACTCTAGATCAATCTCAGAAGTTTCCAGATTAAGAAATAATGAACTTCCAGTAACAGCAGATTTTTGTTTCTTTCTGTTTGTCCCCCATTTTGTTATCATGGCTTGGCACAGCATGGACACCAGAAAAACATAGATCTTGCAGAATTCAACTAAACTCTACATGTTTTATTAAAACTTCTAATTATTTTGCTTAATTTCAAATGTACTGGGATTTTTTCCAAAAGTAACAGGATTTTCTTTTTGGTGTCTTATCTGAAAGGATTTTAACCTTTCTGTTATCCTGTTCATGGATTTTCTGGTCATTCCATGTTCCTCAGTCTGGACATAGTAATATTCACATGAGAGATTTTTGCACAGAAGCCAGGGAACTGAGAAATCTGCTGATACACTGTGGGGGAATTATGTGTAATAAGGAGAAAAAGGGAAAAAATTCATTTTATCATTACCATTTTTTGTCCACTGATAAAGAGAGGGATAAATAAAATACAGATACCAGATACTAGATTTTGATCTACCTCAGTATTTATTGTAAAAATTAATAATTCTTACTCTTGCATTATTCTTTTTATCAGCAAGTAGCTATTAAAATACATGAAAACAATTGTCTTTCCTGTCAAAAAGGAAAGCAAGCATGGAAAGTAGATGTTCTGGTCCTGGTCTAGGTCCTTTTAGGCTAAGCTATACTGCTTCTCTTGGTCTTTATCATTTTATGAATAAGTCAGCACAGTGTCACACCAGACACTTTCTATATTCAGAAATGATAAATGGCTTCTGCCTGAATTAGCATTACAAAAAAGTGACACACATCACCATCAAAACCAGTTCTCAGAGCTAGAAGTCAATGTGCAGTTTAGGGGGCAGGTCAAAATCTCAACTGTAACAAGCAGATTAGTTTCCAATCTTGCTGTTTCAAGGAAAAGGTCATTTTATTTTTTTCTTTTTTTCAAAGAAAAGCAAAGAAATACAGCACCTGGAGAATTTTAACCCATCTCAAGTAGAGCATATGTGAAAGAAATAAAGAGAAGGAAGAGAAAGGAGAGACTGTGTGTGTAACCAGATACACAAGACCACAAAATAAAATAAAGGGGAAGTAGTACAGGAAAGGCACAAATAATGTAGTGAAACTTGAAGAATTATGTAGATGGAGAGTAACATCAGAAAATTCAAAAGTTCCATTTTTAAACCTACCATATACCTCAGCCATGTTTTCCCAACAAATCTGTGATTTATTTTTTCATAGAAAAGGCAGGCTTAGGCAGGGAATGTTTAAAGAGTCCCAGAACCACCCTCCACTTACAGCACATTTGCAAATGGTTGCAAGTTTTGAAGAGTCAGCAGCACAGTTCATCGGCAAAAGCATCTTGATTAGTCAGTATGATAAGCATGATTTCAACATAGAAATTTGCCATATTAATTAGTCTGGTTTTTTTACCCTTTAGTATGTTAAAACATAATGAAACCATTGTGTAATACTGGGGCAGCAGTAGACTCAGCACATTTAACCTTTGGCTTCCCTGAACTGCCAGATTAGAGACTATATCTAATATTCCCAAAAATAAAAAGTTAGCTGAAGAATTTCTGTGTCCTAGTGACCCTTAACTTTTAGCATATGCCTTTTTAGGAAATACTGGAAATTGAAGATCGCTTTTTAATAGAAATTAAAAATTGCTCAGAATGTAATGCACAATTCAGGAAAAAAAAGAAAACTGAAAAACCAACAAAAGACAAAACAAAAACAGCAAGGAAAAGGAAGGCACTCCAAATTACCCTGGGTTTTCCTCTGTTTGATCATCAAGCTGATCACTGTCATTTTGGAAAACCAATTCAATTTCCTTGAATCCTTTCTTGCAGCTTGGAAGAAATCTAAATATACATTTACTCATTCCAGAGGAATACTCTGACTCCAGAGTTTGCTGGTGTCAGTTTCACTTGTCCTTTGCCTGTTGCTTTTGTTCCTGCTGCCAAGTGAATGTAGACTGACTACAGATGAGTGCCCTAGCTACTGCCTTGACTTTGTGTCCCTGAATGTTTCCAGCTTTTCTATATAAAATATATATAGAATATATGAATTTAAATTAATCATTTAAGTAAATGGACAAAACCAAAGAACCTTACCTAAAAACAATTGTAAAGTTTCAAGCTAGGTATGAGCAGCTACTGAAGCCATACAGAAGTCTAGCAAGTAAGACAGTGTGATTTATGCCATTCCTACATTATTGGTGTACCAGGGAATGTCCTTGGTATGATCCAGCTTATTTACAAACCCTAGATCCTATAGAAAGAGAACACCATGAAAAAAAATAAAGGAAAATGGCTCTTTTACGCACTGCTGTGTTAAGATTTGTAAAGCTATTAGATCGTCAGGAACCTGAGATGCTTGTGCTGTTTACTTCAGCTTGGGTTTCAGCTAAATTTTAATAAATTTCAATTCAAATTGATTTGAAACTCTTCATTGGCATGGAAGTATGCAAATTTAAAATTGGCAGTTTCTTGTTTTCTTCCCCCCAATAAAAATTGTTTTTGTGTTCTTCAATGTTATAGTTTTCTAATGGGACACTCTGCAGTAACCTTCATATTCTAGCTTTCAAGAATAAACAGGCTGATTACACAAGGTATGGGGAATTTTATTTGTTGTGGTTTAAAATCTGACTACTGTCTGTAAAGTGCCCTTGATATCACAATATTGTTGGTGTTCTCAAGAACAGTGCTCTATTACTAAAAAAAAGATAATTTCCTTTATAGATGTAATAAGTTTGTTGTCATGAAAGGTCATTAGAGTAAAAAACGTTATGATAAAAACTAACATGCCCTTCTGCTGCTGCCAGTCTTTCCTACAAACATACACATCAGTGTGATAGGAGAATGAAAGCAAATGTGATACAAGTTAAGAGCACATGGAAATGTGATTCCTGGCTTGTGATAGTTTCTACAATTAGGCAATTCTCTTTCTTGTCTAATACAAGAATTTTCCATTTGAATTTGCATGTGGCAAGTCAAAGACAAGGAGAGTGTAACAGTCTCTCTACCTTAGAACAGATTAGATGCTCTCTCAGCCTTACAATAAGCTAAATAGTGTAAAGCTTTCCACAAGATCATGGGGTTTTACTTCAATGGCACCTGAAATAAATGAGATCAAATGATAAGACTGCTTTACCTTCCATTTTTAAGTTTGTGCCACTTCTGCCCAAGGCAGAATCAGCAAGCTTAAAAGTTCAATGCACGTAGAAGCAAGAAAGGTAGAGGTATTGCAGAGCAGCTCACTGTACAGTTTATGCTAATAGTCATCTGCTTTTGAACATCTCTTGCATTTTCCATAAATTCCCACCAGATATATACATATATATGTATGTATATTTATGTATACCCATACATTTCCTGTTCCTTTGCTCTTACACTGGCATAATGTCTAAAAAGACATTGTAGTGTTTAAAATTTAATGAAGAAGTTTGGTTCACACAGTGAAATTCTATGAACTTATTTTTACAATAAAGCATTGCTGAAATCATTCCTCCCAAGACAGTACAAAAATACATTCTAGATTTTCTTTCAATAAATATGGTGTAAAAACAATTAGTAATCTATTATTATCCACTGTCTTTATGTCAAGTATCCAAGCTCGTGTAAAAATGTTTTTCTTGTTCTTACATCTGCTTTTCTTCTGTTGTTTAATGCCTTCTTATTAACATAATGCAGATAGATGGGGTGGAAATAATACATAATAATTTTTACAAACTCTACAGAGTGTTTACCTGTTTCTTGGCCATATCTTGCTTGTTTTGCCTAAGGTGAAGCTGATTAAACTTTTGAAAACAACAACACTATCTCTTCAGTAATCATGGCAGATATTTGAATCACCGGAATTTCTGAAGTCTGCTTTAATCTAAGAGTCAGAATAGTCAGTTGTTCCCTGTTCAAGGTTGTAATCCTTTTAGTTGCAGATTTTTAAAACCAGCATGGGATAATAATAAAAAAGTGAAAATATTCCTCCTGCCTCTTAGTAAGGGGAAAAAATTAGTATCCAACTAAAAGAAAAAAAAGTAAGGAGTTAATAAGAGGTCTAATGCCTTAAATGGTCTTTTCTGAACTGATTACTTTATAAAAGGGTCGTCTTTAGCAACTTCATCCTTAGAAAGGCAACTGCATGTTGTAGAGCTGAACAAATAGTTCATTAAATTACAGCAAATGTGCAGATCCTGAAATTAGCTGACATATACACCTCACATATTTGTTTCCATAAAGAAAGCTATTTAGACTTGAGATCGGCTCCAGTCTGAAAACCAGCTGAGGAGATGCATGGATGCTCTGCTTCTCTGAAGGCCGAAGAGCTGTGAGGGTGTCCTGCCTGCCTGGCTGGCCACACACCCTGAGCAGGGCTCCTGGCTGCACCAACAGCAGAGAGTAGGTGCAGCCACAGGCGTTCTGCCCACAAGTTGCATGCATGTTGTCTGGCCAGCCAGGCAACCAGGGGGATGTTCACGTGTGTAGGTTAGGTGGAGAAACACATTGCCTTCTACACTCTCACCTGTTGGCTTTCCTCTCTTTATAAAAGTAATAAGAGTGCCCATGCATAAGAGAAAAATTTGTATTTTACTCATGTGTAGTATTTGTCCCCATTCTCATTTTCTGCCAAAGCGATCTCTGTGCCTTTTCTGGTATTTGAGAAGGGGAATTGTGAAGTGCTCTGAGGTTTGTGGGGAAGACTAGGGAGAAGGAGAAGAAAAGGTTGCTTGGAAGGAGGAATATGAGAAGAAAGATGTAGAAATCAAGATAATATAAGAGAGACTTCAAGGGTATTGCAGCAGTAAGACAGGGTCTAGATAACTCAGTATGAGCAATCAAGAATGCCTGAATATTTTAAACTAGTGGCAACTCTTTTGTTTGACAATACTGAAAGTCTGTCTTCATGGAAACTCATTTTTAAAGAGGGAATACACTATTTTAATCATTACTTGGAAAAATGCTCTCTCTCCCAATGTTCTCTCCCTGTTCTTACTGTATCTAGTAGTTGTTTGTACTGCCAAGATATTGCTCTGTTCAAAGCAATAGAAATCCTTTCATCTCCAACAAGAAGAAACCTTTGCACCTTTACTGTATGCTGTACTTAATTATAGAAAATCTGTGGGGTTTTTTTACGATTTATACTAGTTTTATGCTCTGTCACTGTCTCTGTTTGAAACTTTATAAAAACTGAAGCATTGATACAGACATTCAATGTGACTCTAAGCAAGTATTTTTTATCTTATAAGGCCTTTGGCCTTTCATCTGTTAGATTGGGACATTTCTAATTGCTTTTTCTTGCCATTTTTTCTACCTTTTTTTTAGCTCTAGAACAAGAACAGCAACTAATTTCAAAAAAGTGCAGTATGCATACAGTGGAGCCCTCTGTATTGTTGATATAGCTGGATGGTAACATAGAGCAAATATCTAATAATTCTTAGTCAATTTTTGGTTATATAAACAGTTTTCCCACAGATCATAATATTTATTCTTTTCTGGGTTTGGTTAAGCAGAGATGAGAAGCAAATATTGGACCTAATATTGAAAACACTTTGGGGGTTTTTGCATCTGTGCTGATTTGAATCTCTTGATGTTATGCTTTCTTTATAGCTAAAATGATTATTTTATGGTTCATGTTAAGGTGCAGTGAAAATTTCATGAGTTAATCATACTTGAAAAATGTTGTCTATGCATGGAGGATTCTCCTGACAGCTGAGCTGGGAATATTTCTGCCATTGAAGAATCCAATTTCTTCATCCACCTTTCTCCAACAATATCAAAGTCAGTATCTTTTTCATGTAGAATACTTTGTGCACTGCTAGAGGTTTGCAATTCTTAAAACCTCAGAGGTTTTTGATAAACATTCAGATAACAATAAGCTTGCTAAATTCATTTTATAATCTCATTAATCTGTGACCATGTTTCCAGTTCAGTTTGGAGAATGGCTGAGTGTACCACTGTGCTGCATTGCTTAAATATTATCATGTTTGCTTGTTTGCTTGGTGTAAATAACTGTCATTATCTCTGAAGTTTTACATTTTGCACAGATTTTCAGTTTTTGGAAGTTCTTCTTTTGATCGCTCAACACTCTCAGTTGAGTGATCAAAATAAGATCAGGGATTTTTTTCTTGCATAGTCTTTCATTCATTAATTAGGAAAGTAGAAAGTTTTGTAGAAATCCTTTCCATAAACATTGTTGGCCCATCTTTTGCACAAAATGAATCAAAAGTCCTATGTAAATCACGTCATAGAAGTATTATCCTGTCAGAATATAACTTAGACAAGAACTTTAGGCAAACTCATTAGCACACTAAATTTACACTTGCGCCTACATTTGCCATTGGTTTGCAATGCAGGCAAGTCCAAACCATCTGTACACTGAAATATGGGTGCCCCATCTAAGCTGGCAGTGAGATTGCAAAGCCAGTTCCAGGCACACAAGAAAGGACACTACACAAAGTAGATGTGGATTAATAGCAATGGGGAGAACACACCAAACTGGTCTACACATGTCCTGTATTCTGGCATTGTAGAAGTGAGTCAGGAAGCAATGAGAAAACACTTTTCAGGGTTAGGAATTTTTAGTCCACAATCCATCCCCCTTGGCAAAATGTGGTTTATGCAGAATCCTCCTGATTCCTCTATATGCCAGACTGTTCCCTCAGCTTTTTCCTCTCTCTCCAAGAACTAATGAGACAAATATCCTTATTCATACCTGGTCCTAAAAAAACTCTAAGTGGTTAAAAAAGCAACCAACCATACAGAAGGTACTGGCTGGCTCTTTTACAGTGTTGGGCCTCAACATTCTTAGTCTATACAGTTTTCCAATGATTCAACTTCTACATTCTTAGCAAACATCTAGTTAGCGTAAGCAAATTGAAATTCCCATAGAGCAACATGCCCAAATACACATCCAATTTTGCAGTTTTTCAAAGGGTCAATGTCAAAACTTCATTGTCTCTCCCTTTAAGATTTCAGCTGCCTGCTTCTGAGTGTGGAAGGTGTCTGACAAACCTAATTGCATATATTCCTGCTCTATGGCGGCGTGAAACAAGGCTGACAATTTTGCGGTTTTGGGGGAAGGATCTTTGACAATGGGAAAGTGCTAGCTTATTGAAATGTTAAGTTCTTTCCTCAAAAGTCATTAAGAAAATGATGACTGAAAGTTTTGAACTAAAGTGGAGCATAACTCAGTCATTGTTCAAATAAAATAATGTCAAATAGAATAAAACATAGTTAGACCTCAAGACATGTTCTTTACTTCCAGGATATTAATGGCAAGTGATGAAGATTCAGCAATCACGCTTTTCAATTTAGAGTATGTTCATCATTCTGAGTGTGTTAAAGAAAGTGAGGGAAGACAAATACTAACTTTAATCAGTACTATGTGGCCAGACACTCTTGATTTGTGGTTCTGGTTGATGTGTCTATATCCATTCTTAAAATAGTTTTATTCACTGGGCCTTACTTGGAAATGAAATCTCAGAAAATTCTTGCATGTCAGCAGCAAGAGACTAGTCAACACTATTTTGACACTATTTCTGTGAAGTAGTTTCAGGATTATTTCCAATTTTTATGATATTCTGCATCCCCTGAGTTACTCAGTACTACAAAAATATGTGTAGTGTGTTGAATAAGTTTAAATAACGTTCTGTAGCTTTAACATAAAATACAAAAGAATAATTAGAAACCTTTTATGAAAAACATAAGTTAAAAAAACCCCCGTGCATTTAAAGTACATTGCCCAGCAGATAGTAGTATTGAAACAAATTAAATCAGTGGGACCTCTTTTCTGTTTACTTATATTTCTACCCAAGTAGAGATGCTTGAAATGGTTTTTTATGTCACAGCTTAGGGTACCTTTGTTTAAATTATTGAGAGTCAAGGTCTGAAATTGGAGAAAACATTAACCTTGTATTTTTTGAAAAACAAGCAAGCCCTCTGAGGCAACAAAAATCAGTGGCATCGCAATTTTTAAAGCATTTTTCACTAAGTATGTGCTTATTATGTGTGTTTTAATTTAGTTTACATGTACTTGCTACAGTAATAGTATTTATATAGTGCTACTGATATTGTCTTTAAGTGCAATTATATCTGAGTCATTCTGAATCCAAATTTTTGTTGGTTTGTGCGCTATTTTTAGGAATGGCTTACAAATTTCCCATAAATGTGATGTCAAACCCTGTAGTCCCATATTGTGCTAATTTAAAGATCCCTGGATATACTACATACAGGTTGAAAGAAGTGTTTCACTTAGGAAATGGTTTGACATCAGAAATTCCTTTGGCACCCCTGAGACTACCTTAATTTTCTGGGAAGCAAGAACATTTGAAGATTGTTAATATCTGTCTGAGGAAGTAAGTCAAATTTATGAATTATAACAGTAATATTATTTTGTTAGCATGGAGGATTTTCCCGTTTGAAATATTTTGTCTAGGACAAGCTACTGAGTTGGAGTGGTTGTACCACCCATGTATTAAATCTTTTCAGATTAACTGCTTGCATGTGACATTCATAGGAATTTCCCACAGTTCTTGGAAGCAGTGCTTACATTTAAGGGAAGGAGACAATTTCAATTGGCACATTTACAGACATTATCCATGTGCATGGCTGTAGTCGCTGAGTGCAGGGTGAGAGATACAGCCAGTTCCTGCTATAAAACTGAACTCCCTAAGATGATAATCATTGGCCACTGCACTTCTCACGTAAGCCCAAGAAGTTCACAGACGTTTTGTGGAGAACAGTAAACTGAAAATATTCACAGGACATGTGGCAATAGGAGGTTACCAAAGTTCAGTGGTGTTTAGAGTTTATTGCCTTAGAACGAGTTACTGCAGAGGTTCAGTACCATATGATCTCTTGGTCATTTTTGTATGCTCTATTAACATCCAGTTAAAGCAATTTCTATAAGAGCATGTGCTTGCATATGCCATGTGTAAATTTTGCTGAGGAAAACACCCTTGAAAAAAGTACAGTAGGCTTAAAATAAGAAGTTACAGAGAGAGAGAGAAACTATTTCAATTCAGGACATCAATTAACACTGATTTGCACTGAAGTGCATTTGAAAGTACATGCGATATTCACATGCCAAATGAATTCATTAAAGACCAGTGTGATTACAGTGAATGTCAAATGAATTAATAACAATGGGACCTTTAAGTGTTACCATTAATTTCACAGTGTGTTGCTGTTTTATACTTATGGGCTCTGAAGCTAAATGACACTCTACAGTTGCCCTAGTAGATTAATTGTGCATTAATAATCTATGGGTGGGCCAGCAATCTGGTGGGCACTTACATTTCATTGACACTTGGATCCTAAAGATCATAATTTCCAGTTTTCAGTCAGGAAAGCCATTTTAGCTTTAAAATAGGCTCACATCATTTCTTCTATATGAGATTAGAGTTCTTTAAAAGTGTTAAGTTTTTGAATTCTAGGTCCACATTTAAAATTAAGTGTGATTAAAGAAGTAAACCTTTGATTGTTTGGGGTTTTTTCTGTACATAGCTCTCCCCATGTGAAATATGTCAGTGATTTCTGCCTGCTAGTAGAAATTCTGGTTTGTTCAGGGCATTTCTTTTGCTGTCTAATATTTGAGAATATTTGAGTTGACCTTTGTTTTGGATGGGGGGTTTTTGTTGTTATTTCTGTTTATTTGTTTGGGGGTTTGAGAGGGTTTTTTAGTGGTACTTGGTTATGATATTTAGATCCATTAACTTTACACTGTTTATAATGTATGCTTCCATTCAGACCTTAGAAAGCACATACCAGTTACGTACCAAATTTTTATATGCCATGCCCTAAAAGAAATGGAGCACAGCTTTAATGAGAGGTAAAAAAGAGAAACTTTTTTTTTTCGTAGACTAAGTTGTATATTTTTATTCTGAAGTATTCTATTTTGTTGTCTTACAGGGAAGTGGAAAAATCTGAAAAAAAAGCCTGATGTCAGGCATTTTTTTAGTCTTTTTTTGTTTGCTTGCTTTTTAGTTTTTTAAGCCAACAGTAAGGCAATTGATTGCGGACTTATTTAGGAGTTGGATATGTGCATGTAAAAACTTATACTACTGAACATGACCCTTGTACAGTCACCTAAAAGCTCTTTTGGATACTCTCACATAAAGGCAACTTAATCAGTCAATAATTCATCTAGAATGACACATTCCCATTTCATTTGTACATTTGTGAACAAGCCAGTGTGTGCTACATGACAGTAGTCTTCATGAAAATTTGTCATAACTCATTACACTGCTAATAAGCCATTCATAAAATATGATTATCATATAAGTCATTAATCTAATTTACTAATCATCTAGGTATTGCTTTTCTTTCTGCTGCAGTTTTTTAGAATGAGATATACACATAAACAGTGAGATAGTCTATTTATGTCTCAACTGGAGTTGATAAATGGGTCATCAATTACATATTTTCATTTCATCCATTAAACATTCTTCACATCAAGCTTCACATGACATATTCATAAAGAAGACATAGGAATGCACTTCAGACTACTTGAAATTTTAAAATGAGAAAAATATTGTAATCCTGAAGCTCTTTCTAAATCTAGGAATATTCCACCTGTTAAACACAGTAGCTAGACTCAGAAACATTCTTTGTGTGTTAAACATAGTGGTGAGCAGATACTGCCAGTTTGTGGTGATGTCACACAGAATACACACACACAGATACACAATTCATAGTTTGGACTTCATGTTCTGAGACTGCACGTGCAGAAAGTGGAGGAAAGAGAAGCCAGATCATCAGTCAAGCTGTATATCTTTAAGATCTTCATGATCTATATACAGTGTTGTGCATTCCATTGTATTAATCAAATATTTATTGCATAACACTGGTGAATTGCAGGAAAAAACCATAATCTTATTTTGGATTTTCCTGAAATCAAAATATGCATTCACAAATTCCCTTTTCTTTACCTGCCGAGTTTTTTGCTCCTACATATTTACATTTGTGTTTGAGTTAACAAGTGGAAATTGTCGCTTGTCCAAGCTCATTTAAAAAAAAAAAAAAAAGGCAAAAAATACATTGCAATTTCCATGTTTTATTCTGAGTGTATATATAAATACATACACACATGCATATATATACATATTCCTCTTGCTAGAGGAGTCTGTAAGTCCAGTCCTTGGGCTATCTGGATAATATTCCATGTATTTGTTAAATTCAAATGGATTTCCCTTGACACAGAGATGCAGGATAATCTTTTGTTTGGAAGGGGTTGTGTAGATGAGTTTTTCACCCATTCTATCATTAAGTGACAATTCTCCTACATTTGGATACCATCTGCCTCCAGCCTCCCTATTCATTAGCAACAGCTTTGTGCCCACTCAGTCCCAGTACCACTGACAGTGTGAGGCTCTTTGGAAACTAAATATTGCTCTATATTTGTTGAGAATATTGGAAGCAGTGGCAACTGTCTCTTCCTCTGCAGCTCATAGCAGTAGGGCAGTCCAGCCTACTGAAGTTTAAGACAAGCAATGCAGGAGTAAATTCCCAGTTTTGCCCTTAAAACAGAGAACAATCTTTTCTGTTTGTCTTGTGTTCCTTCTCCTCTGGCAGGTCAACTACCTTGTACCCCTGTCCTCTTTCATGAAATGAGGGCCTACCTAGTAACATATCTGAATTACAAATAATGACCAAATCTGGTATCTGGTTGAAGGTTTCCTCTATTTTCCTCTAGCAGTTTGTAGCTCAGTAATATCATCTAGGTAGTTAGTAAAGATCTCAGTCTAGGGTCATCTGTTCGTGAAGGTTTTCACTTTTGAAGATCAGCTGTATCCTCTGTATAAAAAATATATTTATGTTGCATTAAGTAATTGTTCTGGGGATGAGTGGAGAGATGGTTTCCTATTTAAAAACACTGGATCGGAACCATGTGTATATTCTAGTGAGGGATTTGGCATTTTCTCCTCACTGCTCTATAACTTGGCATAGATAGGACTTCCATTGAGATAAATAGTTAAAAAGACATAAATGGAAGCAAATCTTTGCTCAAGATACAGGGAAAATATAATTATCTGAAACATAACAATGTTCAAATTTTTTTTGAGTTCCAAGGTGAATTGGGAAAATCCTATGTTAAACCTTCTATCTTGGGCTGTAAGAGATTTTTCATACATTGAACTACTAGATCCTAGCAGAATGGATAAATTCACTGTAATGTGCATATGTTTTTATCATAATTTAAAATAAAAACAGTCCTCATTTACTGGGGGGAAGGAGCATATTAACATAGAAGTAGGATACACAGAAGAAAACTGCAGTTTTGTTTTTAAGTGACTGAGTGAACTTGAGAAAAAAAAATCCAAACAGGAAAAACTTCCGTCTTTTACAGTCATGAGAACAGACATGTGCAGCTCTGTTAGAATCTGGATACTCACCAGGGATCTTACTGGCTCAATGCATCAAGAAGAAATGTCTGTCAAGCTCCTACAAACTTTGCTTTCCCAAACAACTGCCATATGCCAGAACTAACTGCATAAAGGCACTATGAATCAAGCACCAACATTGTGAGATTTAAGGATGTTTGTAGATTTTCTTTAAAAAAGGTTCCATTAAACCTTTTCATCTATTTCCCAGGCAGGTCACAACAGCAGCAGAATGCTCAGTAATGCACAATTAATCCTTCATTCTTTGGTTTGGTGATATTTTGCTATTAGAAGAGCTTCAGATCTGATTCTGGTGAATCACAACACTTTATCCTATCCAGGAAGGTATTAACCAGACTGACAGTGAGCTCTGCACTGCTACAGTACATCCTTGCTGCTTGTTTCTTCTGGTATGAAAAACAGTTCCCTGCCTGCTGCAAAGCAAGTATTGTCATTAAAACAACACTTAAACAAGCTCTCTCTGCACTAAATGTCTTAATGCTATCAGCCTAACAGTTCTTTGGGATTGCTGTAGGCTCTGGGGTGGAAGAGTGCTTTACTTCTGCCTCAGACTGCCAGACTTCAATTCCCACAGACAATCAGCTACACCCTCTTTATGAGCCTGCGCGTCAGGCAGCCCATACAGAGGCATTGTGTCAAATGGTTAAATAAATAAATAATGTGCCTTTGGGCCTGGAGCCAAAAATGCTCTCCCCTTGCACCAGTGTGAAAGGTAGTAGGAAAAGATGCTTCTGTTCTACTATTGATGAAAAAACAAAGGCAGTAAGCTCGGCGTCTCTCTTCTGTAATACTATATCAGAGGAGCTCACGATGTAGTGTTAAATATGTCTGAAATCTTATTTTTTCAAGCCTGTTTACTGATGCATCTCAACACAGATGGAACCTTTCTTCCTGCACATATTAATTCATTTGTTATTTATGCACTTCTGATCTTTGTGACATTTTGTCCTTTGGCCTGCTACCAAGTCATTTTTTATAGATGTTCTGAGAAAAGGTGGCCCTTGCCCTGCAGTGAGCCTCACAAATCCCTGACACACACATATGCATTTTTTATTGTTCTCACATGTTGCTCAACAGTGTGCACTCTTCCTGCTTTACAGCAGAGCAGATGGGTTCCTACATAGCATGAAACAGATGAGATGTTCAAATCGATTGTTCTATCAACAATCAGTTGTAGATAAAAATCATTTTAATGAGTGAAATTAATGATGTTTGCAAACATGGTGTTAATTAAAGAACATAGCTTGGTCTTTTTTTCCCTCCTTTTTTCCCCCTGCACACAATTTTTGTTACCCATGACATCTTTCATTATTGACTCATGCCCCAAAGAAAAGGCGATTAAAATCTGCTTTTGTTTGATGTAGCTCTTATTGAAGAAAGAAATAGATCTTTCTGAAGCTTCCTGGTGAGATGAAAGTCTAATTATCTCCACAAATGAAAGGAAAAGCTTTAATTAGGCCTGTGCTGAATCTGCGCACTGTGAATTTGTGCATTGTGATGGATGGAGCTCACATCTCCTCAGTGACTGCAGTTGAAATAATGAAGAAGGAGAAGAGGTAGCCTGGTCCCATGATTCAGCTGGCAGAGCAGACTTGGAGGTACACCTGTGTTGTGAGAGCGTGCCCAGAGCAGCTGCCACAGGCCATGTTTCTGTGCAGTGCATTCGGCTGTTTTACAGCCTCCTCCTGAGCTTTGATCTCTTTTCAGACAGCAGGGGTCCTAACAAATCAAGCTTTTCATGTTTCCCTCAGTTTCACTCTCTTTTGCTTTACCATTCATACTTGAACTCCAAAGAGGGCGGATAAAATATTGTCTTTTTCTGAATCAATTTGATCAGCAGCGGACATGACTGAAGTGGGCATTTTGTCTTTTGTGGTGTTTTAGGGCTGACTGTGGGGTAAAGGCTGCTAAAGAATCGGAAATTGCATTTATTTATTTTGCCATTTAATTCACTATTTATGCTCTTAACAACCTTTATGCATAACACTTGATTTGCTGTGCCCTTCTTTTTTACAATGTTGTAGTGTCTACCCAGTCAGAAAAGGTGATACTGTTCTGGGATAGTATTAGACTGCTAATAATGGTCCCCAGAGAGAAATCTGAATTATGACAAATAATGCACTATTCCACATTTTATAACATTTCTGATCTATTTTTACCATGTTGCATGCAGTTTACTCTGTCTTCATGTGCTCCACCTGATACCAGGAAGGTCAAACCACTACTTACTCACTTCACTTGCAGCCAGCATATTCTTCTTTTTGAGTCACAAAGCACCTTTGACTTCAAGGACAGTTAAGGAGTTTACGTCCACACCTTTGTGGGCAGGATAGCAATAAAAGCAGGAAGATACAATTAAAGTCAAAGTCAAATCAGCATCAACAATCTAATATTTTACAATTTCTGTCTGTGTTGTTTAGAATTTATTGCTTTAATTGTGTAGCCTCTGGAACTGAGGAGCTTAGCAGTCAACTGGAAGCATGCAGAAATAGAAGGATATGGGATAAAGGACAATGCATCCCCTGTTGATTTGTTTATTTTAAAAAAGGATGCATCTGAAAAAACCAGCAATGCTGTCTTTCAAAGCAAACACTTTGGGAAGTCTTTTTGTAGGTGTACAGCATCTATACAGCATCTATAAAGCCTGAAACTGTTGAAAGCAAAAGATGCTGATTCTGAGTAATTCAGGAAAGCAGTATTATGGATTTTAATTCATACTGTGTGAAACAAATCTCTGGCTTTATCTACTAGTATTCTAAAATTTTATACATTAAATTAAGTTACTTACAAGCTGAAATCTTTCTATGTAAATTTTCTCATTTGCTTAGAGACCTTTAAGTCAGCTGGTACTTTTCTTAGTCTAAAATACCTTGGTTTGTTCTTTCTGCCCTCCTCCTGCCAGATCCTTTCCACAGTTTCTTTGTGTAGATTTGTCTCTTTTGTTTATGCCTTTGTAAGTATCTCCCTAGTGCTAGCACTGAGTTCACAGAGCTGAAGTCAGAAACCTGCCTTATACAATATTCTAATCCTTAGGCCATCAGCGCCAACATCCAAGTCTGGTGCCCTAGAATTACAGGGATGATGGTGAATGTATAAAGGTCCCAAAGCTCAATAAAGGAGAAAAAAGCTGGGGGGAATACTGTAACACTGAGCACAGGTCTGAAATAGGGGCACAGCCAGGGGGGAAATGAGGAGGCAGTGGAAGTCTTGTTAGACTGCTGTGGCAAGATGAGGAGCAGATAGTAAATTAAGAACGAGCACTGCAAGAACACATCTGAATCAGACCCTCCAATTAACTGTTCTCTTTCCTTCTTTCAAGTTTCATTTCCTTTTAACCTTTTATTTTATTCTTTTGATCTCAGCATCTTTTTCTTTTTGTTCAAATGAAGAGCAGTGGTGCAATAATTTTTGTTGAGGAGGTGCTTTCATTGTCAGCTTCTGTTTCCAAGCACAGCAGGTGATGAACAAGAGCTGGAAATACTCATGCACACTATCAGAATATGAGTGTGAACAAAATTTGAGACCTGGGACAATTTAAAATGAAAACTGTTCTTCCTTGGTTTGTGACAATGTTATCTCTGTTGCTTCTTAGCTGTTGAGAACCTCAGAAGATTTTATGTGGAATTTTGTTGTGTGCATGTGTGAACAAAACATGTTTAGACCAATGGAAGTTTATGAAGGAAAATATTGCACAGAGTAGGAGCAGTAGTATTTAGCTGTTATATGCTGGAAAACAGAAAAAGTGGTAATTGTGTTGTAAAGAACCTTGTAACATTCTCCTACACACTCTCTATTAGGGCAAAGTCCAAATTGCTACATGAAGATCTTTGATTAGGGATGGGCAGCAGAGTCCTCATGAGGGACTGTTGTGCAGCCATATGAATGGGTAAGAATTCTGCTACACTTCTGTATTAGTAACGTTATTATAGTTTCTGCATATTGCCTACCAGAACTTGCAGTAGTTTAGTCGTTCTACAAAGTGAGTCATTCCAGCATTGCGAAGCACCTTGAGGAGCTAAATCACTGCCTTTCTTGTCACCAGGAACTATTGTCTGTTTAGAATTATCCCATATACTTCCAGGGGCTGTAGAAAGAAAATTACATTATAGAGGTATTCTTCTATGAACCTGTCGTCAATAAAGTCTTGAAAGAGTTGTAAATTCCTGTGATAAGGCCTGCAGAACACAGGATGTCTGGGCTTGTGGTTGGTTGTTGGGGTTTTTTCTCAGCACGCTACTGGCTGGCTAATGCATGCTGAGACACACACATGGTGCTCTCAATTGATTCCGTGTTTATGGTTTTGAAGTTTCCAGAGTGAGATAAACACAGACATGCTCACTTCATTGTGAACTTCTGCTATTTTTAGTTCTGGAATATCTAAATGGGCATGTATTTTACAGAAACACAGAATGGTTGAGGTTGAAAGGGACCTCTGGAAAACCTCTTGTCTGAGCCTCTGTTCAAGCACCTTGAGCAAGTTGCCCAGGACCATTTCCAACTGACTTTTGAATATTTCCAAGGATGGAGAATCCACCACCTTTCTGGGTATCCTGTTCCAGTAATCAGCAGCTCTCACAGAAAAAAAAGTGTTCCTTATGTTTAGACAGAGCATCCTATGTTTTTCTGTGCCCACTGCCCCTTGTTCTATCACTGTGCACCATTGGAAAGAGCCTGACTCTGTCTTTGTATCCTCACTTCAGACATTTATCTGCTTTGATGAGATCCCCTCCTGAGCCTTTTCTTAGTGCAGCTCTCTCAGCTCTTCCTCATATGAGAGATGTTACAATCTCTTAGTGATCTTTGTGGCCTTTCGTTCCACTCTATCCACTCTCCACACTCCANTCTCTCAGCTCTTCCTCATATGAGAGATGTTACAATCTCTTAGTGATCTTTGTGGCCTTTCATTCCACTCTACCCACTCTCCACACTCCATGTCACTCTCATACTGAGGAGCCAAGAACTGGACACAGTACTCCGTATGTGGCCTCAACAATGCCACCTCACTGTGGACTCATGCCCGCAGTTCAACAACCTTTCCAAGAGGATCTTACAGGAGACAGTGTTGAAAGCCATACTGAAGCCTAGGAAGACAATATCTACTGCTGTCCCCTCACCTACCAGGCAAGTCATTTCATCATAGAAGGTTATCAAGCTGGTCAAGCATGACTTCCCCTTTGCGGAAAACATGCTGAGTAACCCTGAAGATTTTCTTGTTATTCATGTGCCTGCGAGTAGTTGCCATTATTACCTGCTCCATCACTTCTTCAGGGATTGAGTTGAGGCCAACTAACCTGTAGTTCCTTGGGTTCTTCTCCTTGCACTTCTCGAAGGCAGGAGTGACATTTACTTCTAATCTCTATGATTTATCAAAGATTATTGAGAGTGGTCTCATAATGATATCTGCCAGTTCCCTCAGTCATGTGTGCATACCATCAGGGCCCCCATCCATTTTTCTTAAGTACTGCCTGAAGTACTTACTTCCACCAAGGGCATACCTGCCATTCTCCATATTTTTCCCTTGGGTTTCCTGAAGGGAAATATTCCTTGTAAAGACAGAGGCAGAGAAGGCGTTCCATACCTCAGCCTCTTCCATGTGTTGTTGAACCTTAGGCAGCAGGCCTTCATTTTCCTTAGACTTCTTTTTTTCATCTCTGCGCTTATAGAAGCATCCCTGGCCAGATTCAAATCTATTTAAAATTCCTATATGCTACTGAGCCCATATATGCTAGGAAATCTTATAGAATGACTTTTATGGAGTAATTTTATTTACTGAAGAGGAAAAAATGAAACAAAGAAGGTTGTAAAACACATGTCAGTGTTTTTAAAAGAGGAGGGGAAGACAGCTGTGATCCTAGGGACTTAACATCAACCTGAGGTGTTTATGATGGTCAGAACTTCCTTGAAAACAAGTGAATATTTTAGAAACCGTGGCATTTTGAAGAGTCCCTGGTCTGATAACTATAAATTTAAAAGACCTGCAGTGGAATACAGCAGTTTTTCTTTACTTCTGCAGCAAATTATTAGTTTACTTTCCCATTCTGTGAATACTATATTACTATATTACAGACAAGTCAATATTAGTCCAGAGTTTATATGTATACTAAGATATTCCATAAATAATTTAAAACCTGTTCGGTTATAAGACTTTCAGAAAAAGATGGAATGCTACAGAACTGTTCCTTTCATACAGAAAGAAAGAATTAAACCAAAACTGCAGAGAAAAAGCCAAAATTTCTCTATATTATTCTATCAGGTTATGCACTGGCATTCTTGAGATTACCATACAGGTAGGCATATAAAATGTGCTTCCAGAACCACTAAGATTTAAAGATGTTGTTGAGCTAAATCTAAGCAGCAGGAAACACAACATATTGAAGTTCCTAGAGATTTTATATTTCTGATAGTGACACTTCAAATCACTCCTAGTTCAGGGTTTTCTAAAGAAGCAGAAGGTGCCCAATCTGGAATGAAAATGACATTTACTGAGTTTCAAATAAATTCTGTAGATCTTCACCTCACATTACCCTGGTATTTTGATTCTATTGTCAACAGTGTAACATGCTGTTGTACTTGATCTCCTACTTGGTGTGAAATTGTCATTACACAAGTAAGTTTGGAGCTCAGTAAAAACTGGGATGGCTCTGTATTAGAGCCATAAAATTCTTTAACTAACTAAACTATTATCTTTATTAAGAAGACAAGGAAAGAAGTAGTTCTTTTTCACTCATACAATTAAATTATTTTTCACTTATACAATTCATACAATTATAGAAAACCTATAGCCAGATATTGTTCTCACAAGACTAACAGGTTCCATAGACTCTGAAACTTGGTATTCCAAAATTCCCTGAAATCCCAAGACATGAATGATTCAAAACCAAATTTTGAATTCAGTACAAAATTCCATTCATTTGGGAACCATCATTGGCTTTCAAATAAAAAAAAACCTGCCTTGCAATCTTTCATTTGTTATTAATACTGTATATAGCCCTTTTTCATTCAACTATGCATTTTACCACAATTAGATAGATAGATAGGGGGTTTTTTGTTGTTTTTTTTTTTTTAATTAGAAGGGATAACAAACAACATGCTTCTGTCAGTTTCTGCAGTCTTTAGGATGAAACTGATACAGCCCACATGATTCCTTATGGCACTGCAATATTACAGGGAACGTTTTTCTTTCTCAGAACCACCAGCTGCTGTATGAGAGCTGAAAGGTTTCTCAAAATCCCTTAGCCTTATGTTTCCTTATCTGCAGTTCATTTTCATGCCTGATTTCCCAGAATTTACTTAACATTTTCAGAAGGACGTCATTCACCCACTAGTTGTAGCTGGATTTGGATTCATAATTCTTTTGAAAAGAGATAGTGATGTGATTCTCCATACCACCAACACATGATTTTGTCAGAAGATAAATATTCTTCTCATCAAAATACGATGGAAGAACTGACTTGTCCCATCCACCAGAACTCTGAACCAAATTAAGGCTGAACATACTGGATGCTCTTTTACAAAGATAGGAAAAGGGACTAGCCATCTGGCACCTCTTGAGTCTCTTTAAACACAGAGAATTTTTGCTGAAGAAAGCATCGCTGTCTTCTGAATTCTTCTAAGGGGTTGTGCTGTTGGAGGGGGAGACTAGGAATGCATGTTTTAGTTTGGAGATTTTTTACTGGATTTATACCATATCTCTGCACTTGAGATGAGCAGCCTTATTCTGACTCAATGCCAGCAGGAACTTGCTGGAGTTTTCTGCTGTAGTGGGTCCTTGCTGACTTGTTAAGGAACCTGCTCCATATTGAAGAGAGGCATTCAGCAAGGTCTGTGTTGCACTCATTATAGCCTCCCCAACTGTAGCTGTCCAGACTAGGAGCGTGCTGGGATCCCTCAGCATCAGCCCTGCTCTGGCACCTCTGAGGTGCTAGCTTTTACCTTTTGTATCTAGCAAGAAATGATTAGTGGTAATCTCTGGGTTCATGTTCTGTTGTTAGTTAAGAATTCAGTGGGACCCAGTGCTTCATTCAGGGAAATGTCTTAAGAAGCTGAAATCCTCTGATGTCTTCAGGTTTTGAAACCATGCCTCAATCCCTTTTGGTTCATGGTTGCAGAGATAGCAGTGATAATTGCAAAATAAGCTGAACTGACTATCACAATTTTTTCTTTTTTTTTTTTTTTTTTTTTTTTTTTTTTAAATCACACTGTAGCTGAAGAACAGACCCTTTTTTATTTCATGTTTCCTTGCAGATAAAAAGCATTATTACCTTTTCTAAGACTGGTCCTACTGTAGTTACAGACAATACTGAGTAGAACAAACTACTTAGTAATAAATGTAAGCTTATGACTAAGTATATTCTGTATAAATATAAAAATTAAACTTGCCATAGCAGGTGGCTCATGCTAATCAGGAGCTGCTGGAGGTCATATTTGAGATATTATGCAAATTTAAAACTCAAAAATACAGACTATGAAATAATAATTAATTACATTTGCACTTTGATTAAAGATTAAATCTCAGTATAATAAAAAAATAAAAAATTGTGTCTTTGTATTGCCTGATATAATTAGGCACTCTCATAAATGACCAAACTTAGAACTGCCTATTATGTCCTAGCAAACCTGTGGGAGAGCCTGACATGTGTTTAGCAATCATGGGGATTTTTGTGTTCATCAGAAAAAATCATTTTAAAACAATGTGGGAGGGGCAGTCCTTATCTTTAAGGCAACAGTTGGATAATTGACCTCCTTTAGCATTTAATTTCTCAAGCCTCTAGGAAGCTTAATTTTGAACATCAAAGGGGTACCTGTGGAAGAAACTGTTCCAGACTGGTGAGTAAACAAATTAGAGTTAATAGGGTCATTAGCTTCTGTGGCAAAATTTCAAACTGGGTATTCCTCACTAAGGAATGTAAATGTCAATGTTTTTAAGTCTTCTGAAATATAATTAGACATGGAACCTGAATACAAATGCTCTTTGTATTCAAGTATTTTGCCACATATCCTATTAACAAGCAATGTTTTCCATACTCTGGGTTTTTTTTTTATTAAACGTTAGGGAATCTGTTGTTCTGCTCCTATGCATTGCTTGCCAGACAATCAGAATAGAAAGAAAAAAGGTACAAAGCTGCTTAGTCAATAGTATGCTGTAAATATCATGGATACTGTGTTTTCTGTTTGATATAAAACATGCTAGCCAGTTACCTTTAGAGTAACAACTGTAGGTCTATTTAACCCTTAGACCTGTATGTAGCAGTAGAAGAACTAAAAAAAACTTAAAAACACCCAACCCAGAACCACAAAAAACAACTTACAGTTCCTCATTTGGATGATGGATGATCTTCTCATCTGGTTCTATGGCTTTCTCTTGATTCTATGGCTACATTAAAGGGGTAATTGCTGATTGAATTTGAAATAGAGAATTCAGCAAATTCAATTCCTACATCCTCTCATTTCACTTCTTGCACAATACTAAAGTCTTTTTTTTTTCAATTATCCTTAGATATGGAAGTAGAATTACTGCTCTCTTTCTTCCACGAAGCTGACAAGTTTCTAGTCCAACCACATTTCCACACCTTTGTCCACATACCTACTTGCAGGCTATGGACCCTGGCATATCCATTTCCCTGAAATTCTTGCTGCTAACTATTCCCAGCAGCAGCAAGCTCCAGGCAGTAAGGATTGTCAGAATAAGTTCCCTTTTTCATTTTGCAACCCTAAGAAATTTAAAACTGTGGGGTTTATTCCAAATCTATAGGAGGTCAGTACTCAACAATGACTTCTTCTTAATCCAGAAAATCACCTGCTGCTAGAAGTGTCATCATTTAAACAGGTAGAGAGGAAAATTTTCTTATAAGGAATAACATCAGGTCAATCTAAGAGTTTGTGGAATAACGACTAACTGTCAACCCCACAAATGTGTTTAGCGTAGAAGGAAATAAAATATTTGCTAGAAGTGCCGAAGGAGAATTGCAGAAAATATTTAGACTGGAAAACTGCAGATGGCCAAGCACATCCAGTGGTAAATCACCTTCTCTTTGTGAAAACTGATTTGTACCAGCAGGATCTGAGTGAATGGTACAGTGAATTCTACCAAAAATCAGAAGGTGGGGAAAAGGAGAAAGGCATTTTAAATAATTGATCATAGCTATATCTATGGTTACAAGCATAGCATTCTTAAGTCATTAGCCTGAAGGAGCAAAGAATTTAAAAAATACTAAATCCCCTCACTAAATATAATCATGAAGTTTAGGGGGGGAAAAGGGAGTGGAGTCCCATTTGTCTCTCATAAATCATTTTGATGTGATAATTTTGTGGTTTGGGCTGATTTAATCTTTAAATCTTCTATTCTCCCTTAATGACAACAATTTCTTATTGTGTAATACAAATAAAAGTAAAATCCCCCTCAAATGCTTTTTATGTAATGTGAATCATGTTTAAGTGATGTTTTGAAAAAATCCTTGTCCATTAGAAGAAAGCTTTTTGCACAAGGCGAGATGTTATAACTGAGGTTTTTTGCAAAGTGGTTCTAGTTACTGTTTATTATCACTCTAACGCTGTGCTTCAAATAGGAATCTTTAGTTTACCTCCATTAAGTGCATCTCATAGCATTCATTTTTAAATAACCATTAGTTTTATTTCAACCTCCTACAGTGTTTTTGATAGAATGTTACTATTTTCACACAATAATAATTTATTCCCACTGTAACCCAGACTTTTAGACAAGTATGACTCCATTTCTCCAACTTACTGATTTTACTTACGGAGACAAAACAATATAAAATCAAGATCACTTAACATCTATGGCTTATCTGGGATTACATGCAGATCTCCTGGTCTTGCATTCTATATGTATTCAAGGTTAAGACTCATTTAAGGCAGACAAAAGTGAGATGTGGTTTTCCTTCTGTAGTCAAGGCCAAGACATGTGCCTCCCAAGGGTAAGTCATCTGATCACAAAACTTTGACAAGGTTGGCAAGAGAAAACATGGTAAAAAGTTTATTTGTCTTTCCACTAAAGTGGAAGGTAAATGCTTCTGCACTGTTCCATTAAAATGTTTCATGGTCCAGTATGTCTCACCCATGAATATAGCAAGGGAGTGTTTCTAGTATGATTTTTCATTTTTTTGATTGAAATCTTGACTATGAAGTATTCTGAAAAAAATACCTTTCCACACTTATTTTAGAACTGTTGACACTACATCAGTCATCTGGACATAGTGGCAATGCTACTTACAGAACTTAAAGAAAAAGCAAATGAAAAACAGAATAAACATTGTGATTTGCATATTGGAGTAAGACATTTTTGCATGTCTGGCACTCCTTTAATTATTTTTGTAAGGAGTTAAATAATAGTCACAAGCAAGTATTAATTTCTTCAAAGTAAAGCATAAAACAGCAAACTCAGGATGTACTTCTAAAAAAATAGTGAACTGTCCAATAGAAATTAAAGGCAAATGGAATTTATTCCAATTTCTATTAAAATGTAACACAAAAGGATGCCCTTGATTTAACTTGTTACAAGCTGTAGACTTCCATAGCAAGCTGGAATGCTTGAACCGTACATAAACGGTTCAAATAAAGTTATGAGGAATGTAACTTTCTATTGCAATTTTTAACCTATTCCTGAGCATGTTTCATTGCTTTTTCTTTCCCATAACTGTTCTTGATCCCTATCTAAGCGGTTATGTCAGACCATACTGGAAAGGTCTGACACCAGAGGGTGCAGAGTTGCTATTCCATGACTTCAGCCCATCATCTGTAGAATAGCCTGACACATATAATCAGGAGAGGTGGTCTTGCATTAACCTTTTCCACTCCCAGAGGATGAAATGATAATGAAACAACAAAAACAGATAATGAGGCAAGGAGAGCACAATTCTTGTGATTATGACTGAAAACAAGGGAGGAGGGGGATAGCTGAACAACTTCGTGAATACTTTCGATGAAGCATTACAATACAAATAATAAATAGGGGAGATATATATATATATATATGTAAATGTAAACCCAGATATGGGCTGAATATAACACCTAGAACAGGAGTCTGCTAAAGGAAGGAGTTTGTTAAGTTTGTTCTTATGACTGGCTACCACTTGGCAGACAAACGACTTCCTGACAGGAATAATAAAATATATCATTATTTTGTGACTTGATTCAGTTGACATCCTTAGGGAGAAGTGCTTCCTTTCAGTGAACCACCTGAAAACCCAGAATCTAACCATTTACAATAATAAACAACAGGAACATTTGGTTTGTTCAGTATGGAAGAGACTGAGGGGAGACCTCATTGCAGTCTTCAGCATCCTCGTGAGGGGAAGAGGAGGCGCAGGTACCTATCTCTTCACTCTCATGACCAGTGACAGAACCCAAGGGAACAGCATGAAGCTGAGTCAAGGCAGGTCTAGTTTGGATATTACAAAAAAGTTTTTCACCTGGAGGGTGGTTGGGCACTGGAACAGGCTCCCCAGGGAACTGGTCACAGGACCAGCCTGACAGAGCTCAAGAAATGTTTGGACAACAGTCTCAGGCACATGGTGTGATACTTTGGGGAGTATCCTGTGCAGGGCAAAGACTTGTATTTTGATGGTCCTGGTGGGATCCCTTCCAACTCAGCATATTCTGTAATTCTATGACTCTATGATTTGCTTAATGCTGTCTCTGCTGAGACAAGATGTGTGTAACCGCAGCCTACAAAGACTGATACCTTGTGGTGGTAGCAAAATGGGGAAAATGCTTGTTCACTTTCTTCTGTGACTTTATGATCTGTCTTTTTTGGCATGTTTCTACCAGTAGAGAAACTACTTCTCCACAGCAGTTTCTAGAAGAAGGTCAAATATTCAGTGGAATGACAGAGCAGATAACTAAAAGGGTACGGATTAAAAAGCAGCCACAACTAAATTTGTACATACTGAGTTAAAAGTAGAAGAGACTACTGGAATTTACTACTACACTGGAATTTACTCCTGGAAAGAAGTGATGGTATCAGTTAGCTCAAGAAAGCAAAGATAAGAGTAAAGCAAAATTGCATAGGCTGAAGCTTATTTCTCAAAAGCTGAATATTGTGGAAATTATGTAATGGTAATATGTTTCCTTTGTTTTGTCACACTGACAATTTGCACACACCAAAGAGTCCATTTATACTGAATTTATGTCAGTGCATTTTGAACATGAAAGCCCTGGGCATCTCAGGAAGTTTTAAAGCTTTCTTCTTAAAATGTGAATTAAAATCACACTTTAAAATGTGCTGCATATGTTACCATGTTTACTCATGTCTCTAGAGTTTTTAACAGCTCAAAAAATAGGTTTCTTCAATGGGAAGCATATGCCACAAGGGCCTTTTATCTGAATGCTTCAGAATCAATCAAAAGGGATGATTTGAGCAGCCATGGGCCAAGGCAGGATTCATCTGTTTGAGTCTCTAACCCTGGTAATATACTGCTTGAGTGACTCTACAGCACTCAAGCCATGTCCTGTAGGATTTACCGTGAATTACATTTGTGTGTGTCTGTTGTAACTCACCAGCTTTTCTTATGCTGAGTGGCGTTTGTTTTGTGTTTTTCTTACTCTTTTATATGACAATCATATCACTTAGTGCTTTGAACAACAGTATCTCTTATAAAGATCATAGTTTTATTTACTTGTGACCCATTATGCAAACCACATGTATTGCTTGATTGTACATAAAAATAGTTCAAAATTGTTTTCTTATAAAAGTAGTTTGAAATTGTTTTTATATAATACTTTGAAATTCTGATTCAAAAGGGAAAGAACCTGACACACAATGAAAGAAAATAGGAGATTGCATAGAATGTTTTTGTTCTTCAGGAAAAAGAAAAGCACATAAACCATGGGTACAAATTTTTTTGATATTCAAAAACTGTACTGTGCTTTAAATGCAAATGGTGAAAACTGAAGTGGGCACACTACTCTGCTCAACCATAATTATATTTCTTCTTGTGGATAACTGATTTGGAAAGATCTGTTAGTATGCCCACTCAGAATTTCACACAGGCTGAATAGCCAATATAAAAGGGTAATGTGGCCAGCATTCACACAAGTTCACTGTTCAGATTTCATCATGTCACACCTGTGTGTTTTATGGTACACTGGAACTGTGTAGACTCTTGTCACCATATCTGTTTCTGTTTCTCTGGCACACTGGCTAGCATACATGTATTCTGTCTGCTGAGATACTAAATCCTGAAAAACTGAGTTTATTCCAGACATCTGGGCACAGTCCATCCTTCTCTAGCACCTTCCAGGTAACTTAATAGAGATAACTTAATAGAGACGTTCCAGAGCTAGCAAGCTTTGTGACCATTCTGGTTTTATATCTCACTTCTTCAGAGATAGTAGTAGAAAGAGGGAGATATTTGAGCTTTGGATAAGTTCCAGAAAACTTACCAAAGTATGTTTCACTTTAGTTCCTATAACCAAGATATATTACAAAAATAATAAACTTATAATACTAAGCATACTCCAACTCAAGAATTCTACATTTCAAGTCATATTCATATAAGAAACTCCTTATGTTTCCTTTCTTCCACTTGGCTTCTCCAAGCACATGCCCTACCCAGACTTCTAATTTCCAATTGCTTTTGTCTAGTGATTCCCTTATCAGATTAATTAGATAATCAATTATTTTGCTTCTCACACTCACATTTAAAATTCACTGATAGGTCAGTCAAAAAAGTTTTATTGCTTTGCCCACGATTTTTATGGTATTTATTTTATTGTTCGTACCAAGACATCTAAACATTCTGTTACTAGCCAGACTAATATCCATTTTTAAAAAGTCTCCAAAAAGAAACCTAATGCCATAGATGACAATTTTACAACTTTAGGTAGGCAAAATCAGTCACAAATGTTACTTGATAAAAGTATGAAGTGAGCTCAGATTCTCCATGCAACACAGTTCTATGCCAGTTCTCTTCCCAACAGGATGTTTTTTATCCTGTTTGTTATGCTAATTTATCAAAGAGGTGTAGGGGTGGTGGGATGATTGCTTTTTAACTTAACCATTGATTGCGATTTTATATCAGTGAGTGTCCTGTGAAATCTGCAGTAATAAAAATGAGCACATTGCTAGCCTGAAAACACAAGTTTGCAATTACACACCATATACATTCATCCTCTCAGATTCAGTTATCCTCTGCGTGGTCACAGGACCACAAACATCTGTGCTACTGTGCAGGACAGAGTTAATTTTTTGCAATAGCTGGAAGGGGGCGTGACTGGGAGGGGGGTGGTAGCTAGGACACAGACATCGTTGTCATGGGAGGGGCAAAGCAACTCTCTTACTTCCCAGGAGAGAGGGTCCTTCCAGTGGAGCAACTGTGGGCAGACAGAGCACCAGGGTAGCTCCAATCCCGAACCCTTTGGGTGCCGTGGCTGTGGCCAGGTCAAGCTCTGCACGCTCTGTTTTGTGCACTTGTTATTAATATATTAGCTGTTACTGTCCATTTTCTTCTCTCATTGCTACTTCTGTTAGTTGTTCTTATTTCAACCTGTGATCTTTGCCTTTTGTGCCTCCAGTGGTTTCCAATCCCGTGGAGCAGGGAGGGGAAGGCGAAAAAGGCAGGGGGAAAGGCAGAGTGAGCAACATCCAGTTTTGGAGTCATGGTTGGGGCACTAAACTGAGGAATACCATTTCTAAACCATGAAAGGTACCCCTTTTAAAAAATAGATGAGACCTGTGGGACGATTCTGGTAATCACTAATTATTTCAAACTGCATGATAATTAATTCCCTAACATACCTTGACAGATCTAGGCTCTTAGGAACCTTTGGTTTCAAAGACCAGCAAGTTTGACAAAACTTTTGTCTGCCCCAAAATTCCATCTCTTTATGTGGTTCTAAAAGATTGAATTCAAGTCCTATGCTTAGAATTTTTTATATTCTTTAATTTGGGAAAAAAAAGGCATTGGTCTGCTTCTCCGAAATATTTTGTGTTATTATCATGGTTGTAAATCCATGGCTTTTATTGGAATTTCCAGTTTTACTAACCCACTGTTAATAGTTGGAGAAAAAGTAAAACCAAATGAAGCTTCAAAGAAGTTCATTTCAATTAATATACCACTTGGATGTTGAATTGTGAATAGGTACCGCTATGGCTGTTCAGCCCTAAGTGTTCCTGACAGGATGAAGAACAAAATATAATTAAAGGGGTGGAGTGGAAAAAAGAAAGAAAATTTAAAAATACAATTTAGGCATTGATAACTAGAAACATTCAGGAGTATGCTTATTAAATGAAGCTCAGTAAATTGTTCTAGTGGCAATAGTAATGACTAAATTACTCTAGTATGAAGCATCACTGTGAATTGATTTTGATGTTTATTTTTATTCTTACTCTTAAATTGTTACAAGGATGAATCATCAATCGTTATGATTCATGCTGGATTTCATTCAATAAGCCTTTAAGGTATGCATTTTTACAGCTTCATACCAGTTTTGGTAGTAGCAATACAAATTCTTCATGTAAATCAATTGTAACTCAAAGCTAAACTGGACCAAATTCCAAATATATTTATTGCCATATGAGATCACGTTTAGTGGTAAAAGTATTTTCACCTCTTGAGGACAGTAGGTCATGAGTTTTGATCTCACCAGCTTCAAGGTGTCAAAACCCCCGTGATTTACAGTAGATGAAATGTATTGGTGATGTCTGTACTCCCAGTACACCCAGTTTCCTAATGCCAGTACCACCAAACCACTACCAGAGTGCTCCCATGTAGTAATCAAGAAATGTATCAGGACTTTGACTCACTGGACTGTGGAGACAGCTTATAAAAGTGATCCCTTCAGGGGCAGAACACATTGCTTTAATACTGTAAAATTTGCACCATTCCTATTCATCTTTTGAAAGATTATTCCAATCCCAAAGCTGTCAATTTTGCATTTTCATAAGAACTAAATCAGTTTTTAAAAAGTCAGAAAGTTGCTTTCTCTGTTTCTGTCCTTTTGATTGATTATCTATGGTTCCACAGCATATTACATGATCACAGCAATGTTCTTTGGAGATATAATCATCAAAGAGCGTTACTCAGCTGGGAAAGTACGTGTGAAGGGTATAAATAATGAAACCAAACAGGGGGCCATTAAATACATTTTTTTGTTTTCTGTGCTTAGAGGCTTGTTTACAGGGTAGGGGGCATGCTGTTAAAAAGGAATGTTAAAAGGAAAAAAAAAAAAAAGGCAGAACTCCTAAATTGTACCAACCAATCCATCTGTTCAGATAGAGAGCCCTGCAGACCTGGCAAACCTTGAAGGTTTATCAGTGTTCTTTTTGGCTTTGAAAGGTGTGTTTAGTCCCTGTGGCTCTGAAAGCTCTAGTTTATGTGTTAGGAAGCATATTCCCAAAGCAGATGTTTAATTTTTTAATTTATATGGTCCTTGTAATCCTACTCATTTAGTGCAGGGTATTTTGTAGAGCCTATTTCTGTGTAGCACATAAAATACAAATGATTGGAACTGTTAATTAAAAATTGATTTAAAGGAGAAAACAGGGCAGGAAGCAAAGTGTTGAAACATGAAGCCCCTTGACTTGTATAGCAGAGTTGAAAAGTAAATGATTGTGTGTGGATAATTGCCATGACTCACTTTGGCAGACCCCTATTGTTACCAGAGCTGCAAGGCTGCCACTTAAACTGTTCAAACATGGATCTCCAACATTCATGTCCAGAAAGGCTGACTGCTCTGTTAAAATTCATTGCTTGTTTGTCAAAAAAAAGTGTATCTTCTTTCTGTGTCATTAATCCTGTGGGAGTTGGTTTTTTGGTTTTTTGGTTTCTTTTTTTTTTATGAAAATGGTTCTATAATTCTCTTTCTGATGCAAAATTCTGTAACTGATGTGAAGTGTGTGGTACTGAATCACCTGACACTGGCCTGATGTTACTTTTATGTCTGTAATAAGCATCATTAGGAGTAATCCATACAGAAGTCTATGACTCTTATAGCTCTCCCTTTCTTTTTGTGTAAAGGAACTTTGTGTACTACTTATGTACAAACAAACTTAACTTGTCCTAAGAAAAAGAAGATTTTCAAAGTGAAAATTAGATCCATTAGAGTTGAACATTAAAAATATTGAAAGATCATAATAAACATTACTGCATAGATTGCTGCTGTTTATGTTGAAACCATTTAGAAAATCAGAAAGGTGTGACACCTTTGAGAAGACCTGAAAGGAAAATACATGGAATCCAATGCTTTGTTATCATTAATAAAAATTACTAAGGGACTGGAGAAGTTGGATGTGTTTGCCTGAAACTGGCTACGTGGAAGTTTGAACACGTTACTGTTACTATCATACTCGGTATGTTCACCAGCCTTTACTGGGTGAGGTGAAATCAGCTAAGATATTTATCTGAAGGATTTTTATTGTGGACCTACAATCTCAACTTTTGACTTTTTTTTTTTTTTTTTTTTTTTTTTTTTTTTTTTTTTTTTTTTTTTTTTTTTTTTTTTGAGTAAGCCAAACATTGTCACTTATTTTAGGATTTTATCTGATGTTTCAATTGTAGGTATGTAAAAAAAGAGCTTCAAATTCTCCATTTGAATTTAAAATAATTTCACATCACTTTTTTTTTGCTTTCTTATCGAAACAATATGACTGAATGACTGAATCCTAGACATCAAGAACTCTGACCTTAACACAGATGATGTAGTAGTTGTTTTGCCACATGGAAAACTTGTGCCTTGAGCAGAGTAAGTTTAGTTGATCTTTTCAGATGAATATGACCAACTTTTACACATGTACCATTTTTGTTACTAAAATGACATTAAATTGAATTTTTATTTTTGAAAACTGTGGATTTCACGTATAGTAGAAAGGTGATTCTAAATACTAAATCAAAATACACAACCTACCAATCAAGAGGCAGCAATACAAGGCTGAGAAACCTTCTAATTTAGCATAGAGCAGTCTCTTGTGAATAACTGCTGTCCTCTGATCAAACCATGCTTTTTAATCTCAAACAAGAAGTCAAAAAGACTCTCAGTAAAAAGTACAGCTTGAACAGCCTTTAATAGAGATGGAAATGACTTGATAGAGAACTGAAAAATCAAACAAACAAACAAACAAACAAACAAAAAAACACACACACACACACACACAAAAAAAAAAAAAAAAAAAAAAAAAAAAAAAAAAAAAAAAAAAAAAAAACACCCACACCCCAAAACCAAAATGCAGTAGGCATTTTTTGGAGGGGTGGAGTGACGACCAAAAAATATAGTGAAAACGTTTCCAGCTTTCTTTTTGGATCAAATGTAAATTATAATTCACGCTGCTGATGGTATCAAATTGTATAATGGTTTAAGACCAACAGATATGCCAACAGTATAGGACTTTTTACTCGAAGTTTTTAACCTTATTGCAGACTGGTGCCAAAAATGTTTTATCTATATCATTCTTGCTGCAGCTTCAAATCTTATAGTCCAAACTAATATTTCACTGCTTAGAAGTCCTTTTAACAAGGTTGGCGGTGCAGACTAAGAACCTGTGGTACTAGACATGGTAGAGTCCCAGTCAAATTTCATTTAAAAGAGTATTCTACTATTATTTTATTTTAATCTAATACTAGTTTAGTATTAAAAGAATAAGAATGAGAAAAGTGGGTTTGTACAACATTAATTTTCTCTCTGGGGAGAAGATTTTGCCAGGGGCAAAATGACATTCCTCTTATCTTGAAGTTAAAGCAACAAAGTTAGTAAATTTTGTCCTGCTATACTGTTTTATGTACCTTGACATTCCTCATTTCCTGAAGACAAGCTAATCCAGTGGGAGATCCAATAGCTATAAAAATTTGGCAAATAGCATACAAGGTTGACAAGCAAACTTTTAAGAGTTTACAGTACTGAAAGAACTGCATTCATCTAGTCTTCCTAGGACAAGAACCATTGCTCTCTTTAATAGTTCACAAACCTCAGCAAGTTATATAGAACATTATACACAGGTGTTTTTTTAAATTGTCCAGTGGATAGGATAAATAATGATGAGGCATTTTTAATGCTTCATCCTAAATATGAAGGTAACGTGTGTTAAAATATATTTCTTTTTTAAGGAAAGACAGCAAGAAGACTAAATGACAGGTTAGGTAATAAATAAGATGGTTGAATAATTGAAATCTCTTATTATGTGGGCATCAACAGATTAATTTTTACTAGTGAATTTATTTCTAGTAATGACCTTTGGAAGTAATCTCTCATTAGTAAGCTGTCACAGCAAAGGAGAAGATTTTAGACTGTTGCTTAAAGTTGTGCTAACTGTGCTGTGCTCATATGTGTTCTATATAATTCTTTTCTTCAGTTGCATAGAAAGCCAAACAAGAAATACTTACCAGCTCTTTAAAGCCCCTTTAAAACACTGGCAGTTTGATAATTTGAAAAATAACTAATGCATTTTGAGATGGCACCAAAGACTTAAGTTTTATTTATGCTTTTTTAGAGGCATTTCAGTATAAGCATAGCTTTTGGTAACGTAAAAGGGAAATTGATCTTTGGTGTCTATTAACACAAACAGGAAAAGTTTGTCTTGAAATGCAATATTCTTTGTAAGAATTCAGTTATAAAGCCTTCCTGGAGAATTTGAACTCTAAATGAAAAAGCCAAATATTGGCTGGAAAATATTTTAGTCTTAAGCATAGATGTAATTCATAACCTGTTTGGGCCCTGGTTCCTTAATCTGGATCTAGTATTCTGATTGTTCCTACATCACTGTTTCTATAGATGTTTTTTTGCCTATCAAAAACCTATGGCTTGAAAGCCATAATCTCTTCCAGATATGTCAATATATCTAGGGATAAGATTTAGCCTACTCAAGTCTGGATCAGCACCTTCCTATCAAGATTTTTAAAATCCATTTTTTTTTATATTAAGCCAAAAATAAAAAAGCATACATTAAATAGCATAAAACCCTAAAAGTACAATTGGAGTATTTGATGCTTTGCATAATATAGCTCAGAGCGTAAAGACTGTGATTGCAAATACTAATTGTTAGATTGAAAAAGCCCTAGAGAAATAATTGCTGCTACTCTGCATGTCAGAAATTTCAAGGTAAAAGACATAACATGTTTAGCTAAAACACAGCTAATTAGAGCAGAAGTAGATCCCTTTCAAAGTCTGAGATGGTGATATGCACAATAGAGCTGTTAACTTCAGAAAACTGAGTGCTGTTGTAATCAAATAAGGAAGCTAGTTTCTGTTTTGTGCCTGTATTTCAAGAGAGATTCAGACCAATATGTTGTTTTATTTGATTCTCACATTTTTAGGGTACACAACTCTACAAGAAAAAAACACCCTCACTCTAAATCTGAAAGTTCAACCTTGTCCAGTCTTTTCTGGGTGTTAATTTTTAAAATTAGTCTTTTCATTTTCATTCACAAAATTTTTTTTTTGGAGAAAATTGTTCTGAATTCCCATTTCCACCACTTTTTATCAAGAGTTAAAAAGCAATATATTTCCTCTCTTGGGATGTATTTGCAAATGATTTTAATATTTTTGGTTAAGAGTCACATAAATCCTTCTGAGAGAGCCAGAAGGATCCTGTAATGCGAACATGTTTATTACTGACTGCTGAAACTAGTCACAAGCAAGATCCCTAGGGAGGAGCAGCCATTCCATTTGGACAGAAGTCAGTGCTAAGGGAAAGCATTGTTGGAACTTCAGTAGAGCAATAACTAGTCAATAACTTCAGTATCTCCTCAGTCTTAAGCATGGTCCTTCTCTCATGTAAGAAATGAGCTACTTTATTGCAAGTGTGTGTGAAAAATTCAACCTCTCTTGTACCTGCTCATTAGCAGTTTGATAATTTCATTCTCCATTTCTTACTAAGAAGACACATTATGTACTGTTCTGTGAAACTTGTTGAAGCTTTTTTTAACCTACTGGACTAGTAATTTCCAAAGATCTCTTTATAGCTTTTTTTCTTTTACAGTTTGTTGCAAGTTAGAGACTTTACCAGGGGGGCTGAAATTTCCCCTTAATTTTTTCCTCACAACTAAAATTTTTGACTGCACTCTCATGTTTGTTTTGGCCAAGACCAGCAAAATTCTGAGACCATTATCATGATGTTCTTCCTGGTAATTGCTGACTTCCCCCAGCCTAGCATGGTAAAGGGCCTTTTGTACACTGTGGATTGTTTTGAGAATCTTAAGCATGTATGCATCCAGGAAAGAGTGTACTGAGTAGTATCCACAGATTAATTGGTACTTCTTCCTGTCCAGATCTCTGCATTTGGTATCTTCTTTTTAAGTTGTAAGCTGCACATCTCTATCCTCACCTGCAAGAATTGAATTTCTCTGCTATCCTATTTGCACTACAAATTGACTTCAGTTTTTTTTTCTGTAATGAGACTTGAGGAAGAATAAAAAGGTGATAGAAGAGTAGTAGCAAAGGATAAAAAGCTAGGGAGAAGGGGTTTCTCAGTACTGGAGCTATTAAGTGACTATATAAAACCAATTTTCTGAAATGGGAATCTGTATCTGTTTATGTGAAGCAAAAGATATGCTAAATCAGCAGAATCTGTGGATTCCCAACCAGAGAAATATTGACTATGCCATCTTCACTATTGTATCAGAACATTTATGCTTATAGTATGTTTGGAGTACAAAAGGTTAATGTCAAAGTCTCTTTAATAGAAAGAAGAAAAAAAATATCATTTGTCCTTGGATTTATTCGGGAGCTGTAATGAACACACTATTCTCTATTGCAAAAGAAAAGTGAAAATAACTTATGGAAATCCCTACAATAATAAATATACATATTCCAAATTACTGTTCTTAACAGTACTTAATTATTCTTTGTATAGTTATCATCAGTACGCATAGAGTAATATTAATAGAAATTATCAAAAAAGTGACAGATAAGAGTTAAATAGACTTAGCTGTTCTAGATTTGATTTGAAATAAATTTTGAAAGGAAAGATCTGAAATTATGAACAGCTATGAACAGAAACAAAAAAGGCAAGCCTTTATTACCGCTATGTGTGGGTCCTTTTTTCAACCACCCAAGTTCACTTTAAATTATTCTTCCATTAACTCACTGTGCTGCCTACTTCTAGCTCTTGCTGAGCAAACATCAAGAGCTGCACCCAGCATGTGTCCTGTAGCTCAGGACAGGAAGCACTTTGGTACTCTGTATTCATGGGGAGAAATGGGAGGAGGGGAAAAGTCCTTGGGGAAAAAAGGGAAAAAAAAAGAGAGGAAGAGAGAGAAATAAGAAGAGAGAGAGAAAGAGAAAGAGAGAGGGGGGGAAAAAAAAAAGAAAAAGAAAAAAAAGAAATTTGATGCATAGGTTACTAATACCTGCTTCTGAGCACAGAAATTAAGCATTATACATAATACTAACTGAGGAGAGTCTATTTCCTGAAAATTAATTACTTATTTTTGTACTCTTGGCACTGTTATGGATGCATTAACTAGGTAATGGTTAATACAATGTCAAATTCCAAGTACAAATGAGCTTTTCCTTTGTATGCGCTTGATGAAACAAGTACAATTTTTATCAAATAGTTGTTCATTATAATAGTATGGAACCCTTCCTTGGAGTGCAGGAGCAGCTTTTACTTGTCACATTCAACTTTATTTCCACTACCTGGCAAATTTTATTTCTATGCTTTTATCACCAAACCCAAATTTCCAGTCTTCCTTGTACTCAACTATGCAATATCATTGTCTATTTCTTCATTGACTATATAGACAATGTAACTTTCTTGAAAGACATTAATGCTGCACAACTCATACATTCACATGAAAATATGACATATTTTTCTCTGTATGCATTTTATTAATTGACAAGAAAGCATAAGCTTTATTGGAAAAAAAAAAAGTCAACTGGGGGGAAACAGAACTTACAAATCTTTTTAATCTTCTTCCTTCCTTAGTAAGAATATGAACATTTAAATGTATGCAGCAGAAGCAGATGAAATTACATCTTCTGACACTTGTTAACTCTGAAACAGATATGTGATTGATTGCAAGGTGGCGTAGCTGCTGGCATTCTTTTGTCGGCACATTCTGATGATACAGTTACTTAGGTGAACTTCAAGTATATCAGTGACACAATGTCTCAGACACTTTGAGTGATTTCAAAGCTAATAATTTATGAAAGCTTTTGGAGACAGTTATTAGGTTTGTCTCAGAAGAGATTGATTTTTTGTTTTAATTCCCAGTTCCTCACTATATGTCCTGCTTACCTCATCTTATTTAGTTAGAAAACAAATTCATAGAACTTTAATTTAGAGAAGTCTGCTTTAACTACGTGTCAACACCTTAACAAGATGTTCTGTATAAAATGTTTGGACTTGAAAATATCTATGCAGCAGATGAGTCTAGAAAAAGGTGAAGAATATATGGAAGGAAGTACCACAGAAAAATATAATTTTAAAATAGACTAAAACATAAAGGGAGGGAAAAAATGTCTAACAAGAAGTTTAATGCCTTCTTTGTGAGACTGTTAGTATGTTAATACTGTGGGACAGGGCAAATCTCATATCCTAACCAATGTAAAGGAAAAAACTCCTGACCCTGAAACTGACCCCATTTACATGGCGTGTCCACAGGTTCCTTCAGGACTTCAGAAGTCCAGCTCAACACTGATTGGGAGACTCCAGAGAAGTATTTGCTAATAAAAAGATGAAGGTCTTTCTCTTCCAACATCCAGTGTATATACAATATTGGATCGCTTAACTACAGTATTCTGAAACATAACTGGAAGAACAGTAATGGAAGTAAAATAAAATTAATTACTCGTTACTGTAAATTGTGTTTAGATCGCAATGGGATATGTTAATTTCAAATTATTTTATCAATATGGACATACATATTCAACAACTCTAGAATGCAAAAAATATACTTAATCCATGAAATTTCTGTTTGTAAGATTTTGCCACTGAAATTTTTGCAAAACAATTACATGTCATTATATTTCTAGACAATTCAATGGAAATTCAAGTTTTATTCAAAAAAGTCAATTGAATAATTTACTATCATGCTGTAAAGTTTTAATTCTTTTTAAACAGATGTTCCTTTATGGAACAGGTATCTAACATGTAGATCTACATCCAACACTAACATGTAGCTCTTGTACTCATTTCCTGAAAAACTCAGCTGTACTCACCATGGAGCAGCGTCTTTTTGATTAGCCAAGTAAAATAACATTCCTTTATGAGACATGGACTTATTTAAGGTATTTAAGGCAGGTCTAACAGTTACCCTTTGTGACTTCCAGTGAATGGAAATTACTTCAAAGATTTTACTACAAGCATAAAAGGCATAAATAAAGGATGACTAGCAGGTTATATTGCTATTTCAAACAATAACTTGGGAGTTTTAACAACATTTTTTTGTATTATTCCTAAAGTTGGAGAGTCAAAATAATTTTTGGCCTAAAAGCAGTGATGCTGGTAAAACTGGTTGAGGGATGAATTTGGCCCCCTGCATTTTGAGTCCAAATGTTCCAGAGATATTCACACTTAATTGCTACAACTAGAATTCAGTTCTCTAAACAATGTGTAGGAAAATTAATCCCACAAGAAATCAAGCTTAATAATGAGGAAAAATGGACTATCAGACTTTGTATGACTGCTAGAAGAAGGATTACTCTGTGGCAATGAGCCTCAGTGGAAAACTAGGTGACAGATGAATTGCCCAGGAGTTGCAATGAAATATGCTCATTTTCTCATCTCCGTAGTCCCAAAATACAAATCTCATGGCACATTTTTTTTTTTTAAATTAAAAAAAAGAAGAAAAGAAAAAAATAGCTTTCTTCTCATTGTTTTCCATATAAAACAATTAGAAGGCTTTCAAAATATTTGTAGAATAATTTCCGAATATTCACTATAATTGTTGGATTTTTTAGGAAGTCACACTTTTTTCATTTTCAAGAAACAATGTACAGTTATTCTTCTTCTTAGATTTTAAATATTCCTTCAAAATTAGTTAAACTGAGCAGTTCTAGAACAAAATCCTTTATAGCTGATCCACAGTTTAGGTTGCAGAAGATATCTTGCCTTTTTTTAACACAAAATCCGTCAATTCGTGCATCTGGTTCTGTTAGTGTGCAAATTTACTATGTGAGCCTTACATATTATACATTACTGTAGAAATGTGTAATTAAAAAAAAAAAAATCAACAAGGCAAAACCAGCAAAAATACTGAGGACAGTGTTGTGAAAAATAGACTCCACTTTGAAATTTCTGAATTTGTAAAATATAGATGAGAAATATGAATGTGGTGCTTAGCATTGGCTAGTGCTCAGCTTCTCCTCATAACATTCTTTTTGATCACACTAATAATACGCTGTGAAGCATCACTCTGTGGGATGCAGTTAAAGCCTATTTAAGCCAAAGGAACTGCTCACACACTCCCAGGGGAAAATATCAGAACATTTTTATTTTTACCTCAGTCGCTCCAGAAAACTTCATAAGGGATAGTCTTAACCAGCATTACAGGGAAATAACTACCACCAGTATGCCTGGAAAAAATGGGAGAGAATTGAAGAATAAATGTGGTGCTGAAAAATATTGAATAAGATGATGCAGAATTAAATGCTAAACGCTTGCTTGAGCTTAAGTTGTGGAAGATTTATGCAAATTAGGCAGTTAATAGATATTCTTGTCAGGGATCTTTGTAGAAAATGCAGATAAAAAAAATCCCACTCTTCCTCTTCTCCGCATTCTCTTCCCCAGCTTCCAAAAGCTAATTTTCTGCCATAGAGGCCACAAATTTAGGTCTCACTTTTTCAATATTTCTGTTCTCATAAAAAATTAATTTAACAGCACTTCATGCTTAAAGCTGCCTACTTTTATTTTATCTTTTATAGTTGTGACTTTTAACCATCTGGGGTTTTTCTGTTTTGTTTTTTTTAAGAGAACAATAAAATAATTAGTTGCCATAATAAGGGATGGTAGGTTTATTCCTAAGTCATATGTATAAAATCCTTGGGATTTTCCCAAACTGGGTAAATAAATCAGGTTGAAAAGTCTTCCCTTTTGCAATATCTTTACATCTAGAGGAAAAAATACGTGGAACTAATACTGTTAATAAAACAGATTCTTTTTTAGGCACTGAGAGACATATCAAGAAGAGAACTGAAGCACTAATATAATGAGCCTTGCTATACTGAACATTTGGTCCTGATCAGTGCAATTTGATGCAACAGAAAAACAGGTTAGAAAATACATCTCTTTGTTCACTGGAGCCTATTTCTGTTACTCAGTCTAAGTGTATAACTTTCATAAACAGATCAGACTCCATCTTAACAGGAACGTGCTTCTGAGTACTTTATTTTTCTTCACCCTACTCTTGCTATTGTGAGGCTGTTCCAGGTCATCATTGCTGTCTGATCATTAAGAATACTTTTGATGTCCAGCCTAATTTTATTCATGGACAATTTATAACATTTTTCTTCTGCCAACAGTGTCCTTTAGTTTAAGTAGGCCTTCTCCTTTCATGGCACATAATTATTTTCCAAACATAATTATTTATAGGGAGTGATTACATGTCTTCATAACTACAATATGTTATCTTAGCCATTTTTTTGCTAACTTAAGGAGGATAAGCACTTTTACTCATCCTTTGTGTGATAGGATTGTGATCCTCTTTTCAGCACTTGTTCAAGCTTGGTTTCCCCTTGCTGTTCTTGACTAGATTGTATATTCCCTGTGCAGATCTGTGCAGAGGTAAATGTTCCCAAAGAGACTTCACAGGTACTGACTGGAGTAGCCAACAGAAGTCATCATGCAAAAATCCACTTTGACAAATTCTAATGTTTGTGGATCTCATATAAAAATATGTGTGATAATGCTTATGCTAAATCTGACATTGAGCAGAACTCTAGACGTATTTAGGAATGAGTGACTCTTCAGAATTTGCAGCTCAGAAGTTTGTCTTTACAGGTTAGTGTCTGTGACCATTCTTTCCAAAAATAAACAACCCTAACTTATCTTAAAAATTGATTAAGTAGGTGATCGTTTTGAATTAGTTAAGAGACTGAGAATGTAATATTTCTCATTAGATGATGTATAAAGCTTTATCACCATGTTTAGAAGGCTGTAATAGAGGAAGCCAGCCTTAGGTAGGATAAATTAAACAGTTTGGTAGAAATGTTAATAAAGCAGCTTCAAGGAAGAAGAGAAGAATAATGTCTTAATCTCCCACAGTAACATATAGTATTTCAGTGTTCTGTTACAAGCAATGAACATAGAAGCAGATGAAGAAGTAAACAAGATCGCATCATTCTTTCTGGCTAGGAAAAGTGGAGATGGCTCAGAGTGGCTGTTTTGGGGACTCTGGTTGCCATCTTTACAGGAGGAGAACAAAAATATTACTTTAAGAGCACTTCAAGGTTTATAGATTTGGAGGACTTTAAAGAGACTAATTATGTGTTCAAAGAATCTAATATCCAGCTGAGATGTATGAGCAGCCAAGGTATATCCTTATTCCTGAGGTTACTGTTTATAATGCATGCTGTTATTCTAAGTCAATAGTTATTTTAAGTCAATAATTATTTGAAGGTAAGCATATTCCCATATTCTTAAATCTTTTATGCTGGTGAAATTGAATCTTAGTTATTTGGTTCATGTCAAACACTCTATTCCTTTGGGTCACTATTTAAAAGTTTCCAGTCTCCCTTGAAGTATGAGGGGCCTCATCATGGATAGACTTAAAAATGGTCAAAATATCTAGACTTAATTTTCTGAACTGTATTCTGAGCTTCCAGTAAGGAAGAGGGAAAGCTGGGATTGAAAATTACATTTCTGCTAATGCCTTGTATAACCTTCTGTATGCAAATGCAATAATTAGAAATATTCTGAGGAGATGATAGTCAGACGTGTGAGCCTTCCACTCTCTGAGCACTGGTCTAAGTGCTTGCAGCCCATGGTCTACCAACCTCTGAAATATCATAATACAGAAATGCTCCCATTGTCTTGTTTCAGATAGTCTACTTTGCATGAAACAATTGCATATCAATTAGCCTAGAGAAAATGCAGGAGTATGAGGATAAAAATCCATTCTAATGGCTTAAGTTTCTGTGCAGGGAGGGAAGATGCTAGTTGCAATTTTTAGCACAAAATTTGTTTATGCATTTTACCAATAACTAATAGGTGCCATGTGGAACTTTTTTCATGAACCCCCATGGTGAAAAGGTTTTGAAGAGCTGAGTCTTTAAGCTAGAAATATATTCTCATTCTAATTTCTCTCTGTCACTGTGATTTTTGATTTATTGATATACAGTAGAATTGCTACAACAGGAAAGACTAAGAGTCCTTGTATAAAAAAAGCATGGTAGAATGATGGTGATAGCTTAGGAGATGTGGGTTTGATAGCTCCTTGGTGGAAGACAAAATAGAATCTTTGTCCTGTATCTTCTTGCAGTGTGAGCTATTAAATAAAAAGCAATGTGAGGAGATCATCCATTTAGATTTAGAAGAAGTCTATAAACTCAATATATTCAGTGAAGTGCTTGATCCTTCAGGCATGGTCGAGATCTGTGCTTAGCACAATTCTTTTTTCACTTTCGGATGCTGACTATTTAGTCATGAAACTGATAACAGCTCGAGAATATGTATTTTGAACATAAATAAAAAAATAAGGTGAGATGCCAAGGAAAACCCTTAATATCTAAAAAAAATTCTGATAGTATTGATTTTTCCTTTTAAAATTATTTTTTAAATTTTACACATTGAAACGGGGATTGCTTTATAAATTGTAACTTCTACTTAAAATAAATACAAATAACAATTTTGCAATTTTGGAATCACAAATATGTTCATAAAACTAGTATTGAAAAAATTAGATCTCAAATTCTCATTTTGGTTAATGATTAAGTTTACTAAACTTTGCAGAAATCTAAACTATTCTTAAGGAAGAGGAAAGCAATTATAAAAACTATTATTTGGTTTTAATAAGTCCCATAGAGGTTAATATATCAATAAAATGATACTTTTTTGACAAGTTAAAAAAAACAGCACTTCAAACAGTGCATTTTCTAATTATTTATACACTTCCATTTTTCATATTTTTATTGGGAGAAATGAGACCTTAACCCAGGGCCAGCACAATCTGGGACAATGCCTGTGCGCAGCCCCACTGCAACCAGGGATCAGACCTGGTGAGCAGGGAGCACAGACCCCACCGGGTTCAGCTCCCACGGCTTTAAACAGCCCCACAGCACCACCCCAGCGTGCCGGGCACCCTGAAACCCTCCTGTGTACCAGCAGCACCAGCCCCAGGCTCCTGACTGCAGAGCAGCATTCCAAGGGGCAGCAGTACAACCTTCACAGACCCTCTGTGCTGGAAAAGGAAACACAGTTATGTTAAAGGACCACATGAACACGATGGAGGACTGCAAAGTGATTCAGTAGCACAGACTCTTTAGATGGAGGTTACCAATGTCAGTAAGCTCCAGAGCCTAAGGCTTCTCACTGGCCCTGTTTAATTAAATGATATAGGCAGTCTTTGATATTTCAAAGACTTGGTTCTGTACAGCCTTAGAACTTATGTCCTGCTATTGAAAAATCTAAGTCTTCAATGACTTTTCAAGCTAATTTGGATGTTCTGTACATATTTGGGATCATTCAGCTTTTGAATTAAAATCTGGTAAAAATATATATGAAAGATAGGTTCCATGACTGCTTCTTCATAGGAGCAACAGATAAATATGGAAATCTTTCTCTTGACACCGAATATGACTGTAGAGCCAAAAATATGTCAAGATACTCTATCTTGAAAACAGAGCAGAAGTGGAATACAGATTTGAGCTTGCAAAGGATGAAATGAGCAGATGTTCTGTCAACAAACTGATCACTGTACAACAAATTTTAAAACAAGTGGAACCAAGACATTTACCACATTTTTACACAAATCAATTTTTCTTCAAGCTGTAGCTGAGACTGCTCTCATGAGCATCATTTCTTTAAACACAGAAAATTAAAAGAAAAAAAGACATTTTAAAAGCCAGATTTATTTTAATTTTAAGGTTCTGTTAAGAAGCAACAAGGTTCTCTTCTGCAGTCAGTATCATCTTCTGTTGCTGAGTTAGGTAAATGAGTTATTTTTATACCAGGTAGATATGCTATCATCATGTAAAGGCCTGATCTAGATTTTTCAAGTCTATACATGATAAAGTGAGTGGAGAATTGTAGTTTGGGTACTTGCCAATAGTTTTCAAACTGTTCATTCTGTGACCCTGTACCATAGCCCTCCAACACCTTGGAAGTAGTCATTACAATCTCCTCCTATATCTGTACTTGCTGCTATAGGTTTTCAATAAGAATATGCACAGAATTTTCTGCAGGATTTTAAGGAGGCTTAGCAAACAGGTGAATCGTCCAGCCTGTCTCCAAAAAAAAGAATCAGCCCAAGCTTTTGACCAATATCCCAACTGATCACTTTAGGTGATGAACTACGAGAATACGGCAATTAAACTTGGCACCAACTAAATGTGGTATCCCAGTGGCATTTAGTGAATGGAAGTTGGTAGACCCTTGTATTGCACAAGTAGACAGCCTGTGTGCCTAGAGCTCTCTGACAGAAAACATGCCAGGACATTCAAGGACTTCTAAGCCTATACTCTCGTGTATCTTTGAGAAATTTCACACCTTGGAGTTGATCACCTCTGTAACCAAAAATACAAAATTTACAGGATATTGTATGTAGCACTGAGGTAGGAGCCAGATGGGGTGCTAAATTTACATTACCAAAAGGCAGTTGAGCTATTTATTGAAAAGGGAAGCTGCATACACAGGTAAAGGTGCCAGTTCTACTTAAAAATACTGTAAATGACATAAGATACTTACATCTTTACAATGATAGACAAGAAAAATCAGCATGACATGTTTTTTCCTTAGAAAGTACTCATTTTTCTTTGAATCCAAACTAACAGAAAATTAATATCCATTAACTGTTAGTAGTAATTAACAATTAGCTTTTTTTGTTGCAGAGAGTTATTAGTCATTCATAGTTCTAAGAAGGTGTTACTATACAGTTTTCTAGCAATCTTATGGTCACATTTAAGCAATAATTTGAAATAACTATACATTTAACTGATTATTTTTATAAACTGGCATTCCAATTATTACTTATTTACAGATAATTATGCACTTTACTCTCAGCATGTATGGTAAATTTACTCTGTAGTCTTGTCTCTTGACCAGAATTTTTTAAAACTTCTACATAATGATAATTTTAGAGCACATCACAGAACCACAGAATGGTTCAGATTGGAAGGAAACATTGTGGGCATATGGTCCAACCTACTTAAAGCACAAGAATCCTAGAGCACAATTGCACAAAATGCAGAATTAGGCAGTTCTTGAATATGCCCAGTGCAGACACTCCACAACCTCTCTGGACATTCTCTTCCAGTGCTTGGTCACTTGCACAGTTAAGAAGTTCTTCCTCATGTTCAAGTGGAACTTTCAGGGCATCATTTTCTGCCCATTGCCTGTTGTCCTGTTGGTTGGCACCACCAAGATAAACCTGGCTCCATCCTCTTGACACTCCCTTTAGATATTTATATACATTAATGATGTACCTTCTCAGTCATTTTTCTTGAGGCTGAACTGGCAGAGCTCCCTCAGAACTTTCCCTTTAAAAACTTGGATAGTTAGAAGTTATTATAATACCTAGATAAAAATTGACTAATTTCATAATATTTTGATTGTAATCTAACTACTATATTTTCTTCATATACTGGTGGTTCTTATTTGCTATTTGTGTAAACTTTATGTCAGTGTGAACAATCAGTATGCTGACAGCCATAAAAGCTTATAAAAATGAACAGCAGTGCACTACAAAATCAAAAATCTTGTCAAATATATTCCCTTTGAAACAGTCAGAGACCTGGCCTTTTATATAAAAGTCCCAGTGCATGAAAGATGGAATTATTGCAGTGTTGCTTGCTATACTTTTGTTTTAGAATTACGGGACATCAGAACTAGGAAGGAAGCACAAAGTCTGTGCACTGACTTTAGGAATATAGTTAAAGATAATGCTTTCCTTGACCCATCCATTTTAAGATTTAGTTAAGGGAATGTTGCCAAGTGGGCTGTCCTTCAAATTTGAGTTGTCACTCCATTATTTTAAAAAGTTAATTCACTCTCCTGTACCTTTCATATAAAGTAACAGTACCTTTCATATAAACCATGAATACATTCAGCCCTGAGAAAGCCAGGTATCTAATTCTGTGTAGGGAGGATGTCAGCTAGAAAAAGGAGCTGATGATTGCTGAAGCTCTAAGGGAAGGCTTCTGGGGAGCAGATTTTCTTGAAGTGTTCTAGCTGTATAAACGAGTTTGAGAAAAGCTGGAGGAAGTTTGGTTACATGTAAAGTGTTGTACATTGATGAATTGGTGCTGTAATATTTTCTTGTTATGCTCATAGTTAATTACCTATCACATGCTTGCTGTAGCAACACAAAGATAAAAACAGTGGGGAGATGGAAGCTGATGATTTTTATCTGTCGTTCATGATGTAAACACACATACCTTGCACTACTTGAATCCAAATGCAAAGGAGAAGAGAGACAGAGTGATACTCTGCCTCTCAGCAGACTTAGAAACAATGCTCAGATATAGACATTCAGCAGTGCTTCCATAAACAAGAGATGTTAAAATTTAAAAAGTATTGCAAAACATGTATATGACGGGTTGAAACCATGAGTCATTACAGCTCTGAAATGGAGCAGTCCCAATGCCCACCCACTTTTTTTTTACAGTGGGCACAAAAAAGGGATTCCAGGAAGCATCTGCTCTCTGAGGATGTATTTTATTGAAATATCCAAATTCCAGATGAGCACAGAAGCAGGGTCACTGCAGGACAGGTCCAGAGGGCAGACAGGCAACGCTGCTCAGGGGCAGCACTGGGAGGGGGCTCTGCAGGGCCACAGGGGTACCCAGGCCCTGCCTTCCCACCCCACATCCCTCAGAACACACAGGAAACTGCAGGGAGGTAAGGAGAGGATCCTCCCTTTCAGCTCTTGGGCTGCACCCATGGCAAACAGGCATGGATGGGTGGGAGATAGGAAACTGATGATGGCTGTATTTTCTCAGCCCTGGCCTGGCAATCCTTGTCTCAGGCTGTGGGGCAGCTCTGGAGGAGCAGGCCCTACTCCTGCTGCCCAGGGCATGGAAGATCTTAAATGCAGTGCAAAAAGTGTTCTGTGACACTGAACAGAGAGAGGTAGAAGTTTATTATGAGTGCGTGCAGTAGGGGATTGATGTTAAAGAGTGCTGCAAGTTGGGGAAAGAAAGTCTTTCACATCTGAAGAAGAAGGGAATGCGCACATGTGTCTGAGAAAAAGTCCATAAGATAATGCTAGCCGATTTCTGGTAGAAAGTTTGATAGTTAAATGAGTTCAGTAAAAAATTTACCAAAATCGTAGCATGTTTCAGTCCAACTTCCACTGAGCTTTATATCTCTGGCACCCCCACACATAACACACAAACTTAGTTCTATTATTCTACCAGTTATTTGTGATCCTGCAGAGTTATTTTTCCTTTTTTTTTTTTTCAAATGCAGAATGTAAATTAATCATCCTGCCAGGCTAGCACTGAAAATGCTGTACAATTACAGGGTTAGTAGTTAGAACCCATTTTGGTAGAGATAGAACTCTTTGGAAAAGTTGAAAGTTAGAACTACTCCATCCACCTTGGCTTTAAGTGACCATTTTATTTCATTTATCAACACAGTCTAAAAGTTGGTAGCTACCATATTATTCAACAGGAAAGAATGGGCTAATTAAATTCTCACACCAATATTTCCCCTTTTTTCTGTGGCGATGGAAAACTTAAAAAAGGAAAGTGGAGAAAAACTTGTTTTGAAAGTGCAGATAATAATGATGAGCTGTTGTGGGGTAATCTATAGCTAGGTAATAAAGGAACATAGGGGAAATGGAATGCTCTGGATGAAGCCAAGAATTCCTGAAAGTTTGGGGTTTTGTTTTGTTGCCATTTTGTTTTGTTTTTTGAATGCGGGCTTTTATTATTACTGATTTTTTTTTCATATTAATTCATTTTGTTTCAAGTGTTTAACCAGCTATATATTTTCTTACTTTTTAACAGCTAGTATGATATTTGAAAAATAGCATCATAGAAAATTGAATGAATGGGAAATTTGATTAATTTTCAATAGAGACATCTTTTTATAACAACCTCCTATTTGTGGTTCAGGATCCTGATGTATCAATAAATTTATTTGTGTTCTTTTACCCCTTGCTTCTTGGTCACCATTGTCAGTCACTAGACAAAAAGAACCCCTACCTGCTAGCAGTGATGCATCCGGCTTCTGCAAGGAGCTAGAAAAGCAGATAGCGAGCTTTTTATTTTTCTGAAATGTGCCATTTTATTCTTGGATGATGTCTGGCTGTTGCCTCCCAAATCAGATTAGATGCGATTCAATGTAGTTTGAGCAACAAGGGAAGTTGTTCTCACAAGGGAAGTTGTTTTCACCCATTTTAACTTCCAAGGGGAGGAAATATGTGTTCAATTTGTTATTTCTCATTCTTAATCTTAGATCAATGGTGGATTACTTTGGAAAAGTCGAAGAAAATAAGGGGAATCAATTCTGAGTGACAATGTTGTGAAAAATTTACATATATCAGTTTTATGAAAGTGTTGTGACTTTTTTTTTGCTTTCCTGTATCTCAGAAGTATTTGGTGTTAAAAGTTCAAGCTTGTCATGCACTTAATTCTTGATAAGAACAAGTGTATGTGTCATGTCTGAACAGATTTGATTTAGAAACAGAAAATATCCTTTTAGTCCTGCCCAGAATGGAAGATAATTAAGAAGTTCCAGATGCCTGCATGTGGCATCTTTAGCAGACATGAGCATATTCCTTCATCCTCACCGGTAATTCTGTTCTGGTTATGCCCTAAGTTGAAAATTAGAAGGAGAGGGAAAGAAAGTTACCTTTCCTTTGTGTTGTGTCACTTACCAAACAATTTATTCATCTTTTACACATTTTATTACAGAAATATATTCTATTATAATATACGCTTACCAGAATGTTATGTTATATTTTTGGGGCAGAACTAGGACTACACCAAATCAAGGTATTTTTTAATGCCTCCTGAAAGCATAACTTGAGGTATGTATTACTCCCAAAACTCTGACTTGACACAGCACTGTGTGAGAAAACGATTAGTCTTTAAACCTGGAGTAGGACTTTGGATCGACTGGAACCAAATCGGTTAAGATAGTTTTCAAAAGCACTTTGTGTTTCATATCACTCTGATTTAGTATAGAAAAAAATTAAAATAGCACATTTAAAATAAAATTAAAATAGAAAAAAAGGAAGAAAATATTGAATCCTAGAGAAAAAGTAGTGGAATCTTTTATACAGAATTAATGGAGCATTTTCAGATTTCTAGCATGAAGTTTTCTTGCCATGAAGGATTAAACCCTAGGATTAAACTCTTGCAAACTATTTTCAAAGAATTCAGGTTTCTTTGAAACCTGATTCACTGATTTGGGACTTGCTGAAGGCCCTGAGAATATCTAGCAGGCATGACATTTCCTGATTTCCAGCTGCAGAACTGGTTTTATTCCTGTCTGTTGTGAGTAAGCAATTTTGGTTCTCAGGATACTTGACTCCACACCTTTCTCAAAATCCCCTAATGTCTTGACATGAAGAAATGGATGAAGTTTCTTCTTCTATCTGTTTACAGATTAAAGAGCAGAGATTTTGTATGACCTGTTACTGGGTCCTGAATTAAGTTATTCAAGTTCTTACTTTTGCTAGCAGACTTCTAAGTACACAAAATTATACATATCTTTTAGTGTATTTATTTTTCTTTTAGATGACAGCTGGTTCTCTGGCTATATTTCATTCATTTCGCAGTCAGTGATAAAAGTCTGTGCCAGCTGTCAACATAGTATATTCCCATAGAGCCATGCTGGTGGGAGACTGTTTTGTCCACACTTCAGTTTTTCACATCCTTTCTTTCCAAACCTATTGCCCCCACTACAATGTCACAGGACAGAGGTTTTTTTGTTGTCCTCACTGCTGTCCTTGGGAGGAAAAAATATAGCTGCATGACTGACCTACAGTGATCTTCCAACAGATAAGAGGAAAAAGAATCTAAAGCATGAGGAATGCTTGGACCCCTACTGCAGAGGGTGTCCTGTCAGTATGGTAAGGAAGTAAATTAATCTCATTCTTCACTGATAATATAGCAGTTCAAAATTTTATTTGCAATATGTGGCAGAAAGTACCTTTTAATGTATTTTCATTAAGTAAACTGCAGCACAGGTATGCTTAGTGCAAGAATGTTTTCTCAAGTTAGAGGAAACACAGGGGTCATTACTTGTGCCAAAGTAATGCATATCACAGAACAGTCTCACCTAATAGTTTCATCAGCACAATTGCAGTATGTGTTTAAAATGGATACTGTGTAGTACACTAGCTACTTTGTTTATTTAAAAGCTGTAATGAAATGTGTTAGAAAAGCAAAAAAATGGCCACTGTTTCTTTTACTGATTAGCGTTTCTCCTACTTATTTGTACGGATTACTTTTATATGAATAAAAAAAGAAGTGCTGCAGTATCAGTAGGTATTCCAAAATACTCAAGTGTGCTATAAATGTAACCATCCCTTTTATATTTAAATTAGGTATTTGATATAAATCAACAAAGCTCAGTGGTGAAAACTGACAACTCCATGCATAATGCTGTAAAGAGAATGATTTCTCAAATATTTACTGCATCTATAATTTTTTTTACATGCTGGCAGAAAAAATACCAACTGAGTAGCCCATGCATGTATATTTTATCTATTTTATAATTTGTGTCATTTTAATCCTCATAGTACCTCATTTTTTTCTTCCAGTAGACTAAATAAGAAATCTATGATTACTTACAGAGTCCTTAACAATGGGAGACTCTATTAAGCATGCAGAGAAAACAAATGCAGCCCATGAATTTAATTCTAGTTTTCATTATCTTTTATTTGTGTATCACACCCTAAAGCTGTCGATTCTATTCTCATATTCATCTTTCTAGTAAAATGTTTGGAGCCAGAGGGGAATGAGCTGAACAACTGAATTATTGATTCACTTTATGTGCAAAGAAATCCCTGTATTTTAAAAATTCTAATGTCTTAAGTTAACAATGTATTTTTCCAATATTTGTAACTCTGGAAGGGTCCTAATTCTTGATGGTAAATTATTGTCAAAGTACAGTAAATATTTTATGCAGGGTACAATATCATAAATTAAGAAATCTCAATAGCAAGTGTACCAACTTTAGCATAACATCTCAAAATCTGTTAGGAAATGTTTCATGTCAGCATGGTGGTGTATTTGGCCTCTGTTCAACCTCTTGCAAACCATTAAGAATGCTTTCCCCCCCTTCCTTCTGTAGTTTGCTTCTTGCACTTTTTTTCCCCTGTCTATTTGCCCAAGAGATATCTTGGCGTAGTTGCAGATACTGGCTTCATTGAGGACCTGCTTTTTGTGGTTTTAAGCTGGATTGACTGAAGCAAAGGAAAGCTGAATGACTTGCCTGAGGTTGGCTCACTGGGGATTAGAACCAAGAATCCTCTTGCTCACAGCCATTTGCTCTAAGCTGGAAACCTCACTGCCTTCATATTATCCCAGCAAAATGAGGGGCATAGCTCAAATTTAGTTTATTTCTAATGGTTTACATTCCCCTTTTCTTTGTTCAGATTTTCATAGATTCTTTTTCCCAGTCTATCTTATTTTTGACATAGAACACAAATCCTTCTTTGAGTTCATATTTCATTTAAGATTTATCTTTTCAGGTTATGTGGTACATAATAGCATTTAAAAATCGGTCTTCTTTTTAGTATATCTTCCTATTTAGCAATAGATAACTTCTTTAGTTCTCGGTTCTTATAAGAAATTGTGAAAAAGACCTATCATAAAAGAACATCCCCAAAATATGTTTTTTCATAACCTGTGACACTTAGTAGTAAGTATGACCATCTGCATGTATAGACACACGCACCCATCCCCAAATGCATGTATTTATACATGCATATTTGCACACCTGTACTCATGCACAATACTGGTTTTTAAAACCAAATTTTTATGTAATGGTCAGTGTTTATACCATATTTTAGGAAGAAAGGCTCCAAGATAACTTTTTTGTTTCCCCAGTACTGAGCCATAAGACTGTGGCCAATGACAGAATCCCTAGAAGTTCTATGCCTTCTAGCAATGAGTCTATTGGGTTTCCAAGCCTATAGGGTTTCCAGTAATTTCCTATGCCAGTCTTCCCTCTTACTAACAAAAACTCCTGTGCTGGAAGTGTACTTGAAAAAGTGTATATGCTGAAGCTGTTAGAATTTAGAGCCCAAACTGTGGCAGAGCAAATTTTTCTGATAGCTCTTTTATGCCATAATTTTACTGGTGATGTTATTGTCACAGTTGTTTCTCCAATTCTGAATACATAATTAAAGTGCAGTTTTCAGACCTGGTGGTAGAAGATACACTGGCCTTGAGGGATTGGTAATTATGAAGAGATTCCTAATCTATTATACATGACAGTAGGAAGAGGCAAAACAAAGGATTTAAAGGTAAAGGACAACAACCTAGAGTCATCTGGGAACAGATAGCGAAGTACACAAGGTCAGTCTGTGGCATGCAACATTTCCTCGCCATCTTAAACAGAAATATCTTAATGGAGTATAGAATAAAGTAAAAAGACTTCTACTTTTCTTCTTTCCTCACCCTGCATAAACACAGAGGGGCTTCTGTGTTGAGAAGACTTGTTCTCCTGGGCAGAGAAAGAGAAATATGTATCACGTGCCATATTTTAGTCACATTTCTGTACCTATCAAGTGGCAAACATGCTATAAAACCTAAACATAGGAAAAAAAACCTATGTTGTCTTGATTGAAAAAAAAAAAAAAAAAGAAAAAAATTATAAGTTTACTGACTTTGGAGATGGACCTCTCCATAGTCCTGGAAAATGTCTCATGGATGTCTCCACATTACTAAGTCTAGAAGTACCTTCCATTTCTTTGGGCCTCTCATGTTGCCCAGCCATTTCTCATTTCTATATTGAAGGAGACTAATGATTTGACCTTTTGCTTCATGATCTTGTTTTACACAAAAATTACAAGTAGATCCACAGACTAGGTGGAAGTTGAAATGCATTTTTCACGGTTTCCTCCATCACAGTCGTAAGGGACATGCTCTTGCAATGAGTCAGCTGATTCCCATGCAGTGTCGGAGACTTCTTTTAAATGTTTAAAAATATTCCCAAGGATTCTTTAGGTCACTAGGAAATTTCTTAACAAATCAAAGAAAAGAAACAACGTATGAACATGCCTAATTTGTTAATAATTTAGAAAATTACCATCATTCAGACCAATTCAAGTCTACTCCAGCTTGTGAGGCTTAAGGGAGACCAGATGGTGGTAGTACATTGGAAGGTATCCAAAATTGCTTTTGAGTTAATTGATATAGTGGAGAAGAGATCTCTGAAGAAGTATGTATCCCCAGGTAGTTGATTGCTTTGGAATTCCAACAGAGAAGAAATGTGTCAAAAATGAAAGAGGAAACGTAAGTTATTGAGTGGTTTTATCTTAGATTTAGCCCACTAAATTTCTAGGCAAACATACATTTAAAAAAAAAGAAACAATTTGCTAAATAAAGAAAAAGTGGACATTGCAGAACTAGATGGAATTGAGAAAATAGCCTTTAGTTTTTACCTTTTGTATTTACACCTCATTTCCATTGTTTTAGTGGATAGAAGTAGAAGATTTATGTTTAATTTGAACCAGTAAATTTCAATCAGAATGACAACATTGGACCTTCTAACAGTATATTGTTACACACAGCTAAATGAAAGTGTTCATGTTCTAAATTAGAGCTGCCACCAAAGATTGTTTAAAATTTTTATAAAACAGATCAAATGAAACTGGGAAAGTAATTCATAGCTACAGTGAAATGGAAAATGAATATAGAATTTAAATCACTGACAAATCAGGATCTACATAGTGAATATTCACTCTTCTCTTAGACTTCCTGATTGAACGCCTACATTGTGCCCACTTGGTAAGCAAGGAATCTACTTCTGCTATATATTTGACATTATAATGAATACAGAATCTTAAAATTCTTTTCCAAGCTAAATAATTCTAAGATCATTGAGTCCAATCTTTAATATGTAACAGGCATTGAGTATAAGCTTTGGTAGCTTAGCTTAGTTTTATTTTTTCTCCTTTTTTTTTTTCTTTCAGTCTTCTTCCTTTTCTTTCTTTCATTTTTCTTTTTTTTCCTCTTCCCTTTCCTCTTTTTCCTTTTTTTTTTCCTCCAAATATATGTAATTATCTGCATTAGTTCTTAACAATGAGATAGATCCTTCAATATTTTTATTAATTTCATTTTGGAAATGTTTCATCGGGAGACTTAGCATTTACTGTGCTTTTCTTTCACATGATGTCTTTCAATCTTTTTAGTGTGCATTCCATTAGAAGAGCAGTCAATGTGACCTTCTTCAATGGGGTTAATAAAGAATGCATAGTTTCATAAGCTTGATTCAATTTCCTTAATGTGAGCACGCTGAATAAGTGACCATTATAGTATTTGTCTGATTTTCTGTGCTTCAGTGTGTAGTTACCAACCTTTTATATGAATGACCACATCTGGTGTGCATTTGGCCACGTAAGGTGAGACAAAAGCAAAATAGATTTTCCTTAGCATTAAATCAAATTTCCACACATTGTACTCTCTAATGTGGATCTAAAAGGTATCAGGTCATATATTATTTAGCTGCATTGCATTTTGTGCTTTTTTTTAACTCCATTCCACATTCCCAGTTTTAATAAATGCATGAGTAGATGCAATATTTGAGCATTTTATCTTAGAAATTCAACACTTTCAACAGATTCTTCAAACTTCAAAGAATTTAATATTAGTATCATAAAAGGTCTTTTGAAGAATAATACTGGAACATAAGAAAAATGACTGCCTGAGTGTGGCCTATCATTTTTGAAATGTTTTATTGCTTTAATTTCCTGTCTTACTAAAGTAACAAGAGGCATAATAGAAGATATACTGTAACAGAGTTAGCAATTTATTAGAAGGCCTGAGCTGGTTGAGGACTTTATGTGATGTGAAAAGGAAAACCTCTATTTAGCTGAAAAATGGAGACAAGCTGCAACATTAATGTTGCAGCAGCTTTAAATGGAGTACTATCTTTGACTGATAAGTTGCTTCTAGAAGCCCAGTATGTTTGAATAGGATAAATCTGTAAATATAGGTCTGACTCGTTCCCTGTTGTGAGTGGATAGCCTCCTGGAAATCTAATGCTATTTCATCCGTGAGTTGTTTATGAGATGTGTTGCTCTTTGGATTCCATATAACATAGACACTGTTGCAACTACATTCATAGAATCATAGAATAGCTTGGGTTCGAAGGGATCTGAAGGATCAGCTAGTTCCCACCCCCTGCTGTGGGCAGGGACACCCTTCTCTGGACTGGGTTGCTCAAAGCCCCATCAAGCCTGGTCTTGAACACTTCCCAGGATGAGGCATGCACAACTTCACCAGGCATAATATGTATGTTTATTTATTTATAATATTTCCATGTAAGTCACTTAACTAATTCTGGGCTTTGGTGCTCTGTATAGTCAAAGTTTTGGCTATGCTAAGTTTTTAAAGTTTTACCTATTCGCTCTTTATAACATGAATGCTAGAATTCATTTCACACAAAGCTGAAAAATACATTTTTACAAATTAACCTGTAAAATTATGATGCAAGATGAATTCAAAAAGCAGTTATTTCCCTAGAAGGAGGAATGGAATATTGGGTTTCTGTTTACAGTGTGCATAGCAAGATATGCAGGCATTTGTATGCTTGTGATGGAAGTTGCATGTTTATCACTGCAGAGCAAGAAGTACAAGAACCACAAGAGCTTCTTTATCCCACCACAGTTCTGCCACTGAAGGATTACAAAGCAGCTGGTTGTAACAGATTGCTTGGTATTTCCAGAAAACAAAACAAAAATATGTAATAATGTGCGGGCAATGCCTTTGAAACAACATAAAATACAGTTTAGCAGGAGATTTTATTGATAACACTGTTTTTAGTGGATTGCACACTGTGTGAATAGCTTAAGGAAATTTTATTCTTATATTTGGTGGATTATTGAACAATGCTACTTCTGTTTCGGGATTTTTTTCCATTGAGACACTCCTAGTAATGTTTTAAGAAGGGCAAGTAGGGCAAATAGTGCAAATCATAGAATAGAAATCTAACCTTAGAAGTTTATGTATTGAATTAGTACCTTGGACACCCAGGGGCTCAAGAAAAAGCCCAAATATTACTGGTATCCCCTATGTTAGTCTTTGAAAGAATAATGATTTGCTAGGCTTATTGCTTACTGATGCACAAAATATTTCCTCTGGGCTTGCCACAGACAATCCTCAGGCACGTTAGAGGAGTCAACCAGAGTTAGTTCAAAGTGAATTACTCCGTTTTAATCATGGTGACTTTATCATCTCAGTCATGGCATGTAATATTCTCAGTACTTTTTTTCCTTTTAAATGACACGTTTGGTCACTTTTTTGGGGCATATTTTAGAGTGTTGTGAGATTTATAGATTCAACAGCCCTTCAAAGCCTTTCTGCCTTGCTTTACAACCCTGAAATTTTGTATCATGTCTACTTCATCACCTTGAGGCAGTTTTAAGTTAAAATATGTGGAGATGTTTTACATCTGAATGAGTTCTTAGTATGATATATAACCAATTATATAGCTATAATGAGTCCAAATTTGAAAAAGCAAATAAAAAATGTTGCACTAAGGATTACTAAGGACTGACATTACCCACTCTTCATTTATTTGCAAGTAGGAAACAGGTATATAACCATAGTATTCACAAATATTACCATTATAAATTAAAATTACTATTATAAATCTAAAAATTCAGCACTTTGATTACTTTAATATTTAGCTAATTAATTTTGAAACCTTAGAGGATTTTATGCATTTTCCAAAGTCAGTGCCAATTTCATAATTACTTCGATCACTTCCTAAACTGCTAAGTTTATCAGGATACCAAATAGTAATTAATGAACAAAAAAGGTGAATCTAGTCCTTTGTAATTTTTTTTTGTTTTCTTTAACACACCTGAGACAGATTGCTGCTAAGATACTTTTCTTTTTTCTAGTATAGTGGATTAATTACTGAATCTTCCCGGCAAGATCCAACTTTTTTGTAATCCTTTTCAAAAGGTTAAAGAGCCATCTAGAACGCTGAATTTTATAAAGAGTAAATCAATAGACTCTATGGTTATACTTCTGTATTTTTTTTTTTTGATACATGTTATAAAACTACTGTTCATTATGGTATTTACCCTTAGCCCTTCCTGTATTTATGTCTCTGGTCCAATAACCAGAGGGACCGTGGAGGTGTGGTTTATCTTCATTTTAGCCCTCTTGATATCATTTTAGTCCAAAAGGGAAATCAAATGAGATACAGAAGATGCTAAACTTGCAGAACTCTCAGGTCATTAGGAACTAATTACAAACAGCTTATGGATTTCAATGATCCTTTAGGTAAGATGTGAGAGAGGGATCAACAAATATTTAACATCTTCCCTTCCTCATTCTTTCCAGACAATGTGGAAGCATATGACAGTTTCTGACTTATTTTCTATTGTTGCTTTTTTTACAATACAAACCTGTATTTTGAGGAGTATTGGAGGTGCAAGAAAATACTGAGATACAAGGTAGACAATAGGTCTTTTCACCTTGACTTCATTTTTATTCAAATGTTATGATTTTCCAAATCGATAAACCCAAAGTATCTATCTAAATTACAGCTCTTGTCACGTATAAATTGTATGAAAAGAAAGATATTGTGCTATGAAAAACTTGAAGGATCCAAATTAGTAATAGACACAATGTTAATATTAGCAATTTTATGCAAACTGTTACTTATTCCCAGGTTTAGAATGCTAAAGTCTAGGAAGTTTGTAAATCTTAGAATCATCTCTGCTGTTACATTCTCAATGTTTTCATATGAAATAGCTTTCTTGTCCTGGAGCCTGAATCATTTTGTGACAATATATCTATCAAAGATGTCCAGCAGAGTTAAAGGGACGAAGCTGAACTTTCTTATAAAGTCCTTCTACCTGTGATTTGCAGGAGGTATTTGCCTTCTTCCCAAAACACACAACCTCTTTAGCCTGAGAATGTCTGTGAGGAAAACTGCTGACTATAAATGTCACTCACTGACATGCAAACGTAATACTTTGATCTGTCCATCTGAACAAAGCTGACAGTAAAACTGTAAATAAATAGTCGTTGTTTGGACAAAGCTGACTCTTTTTAGCACAACAGAATTTCTAAACGCATGTGTACACATCTAAGTCTAGCTGGAACCCATGAAGTAGAATTAATCCCCTGTGGACAAGGCTGAACTTTTGATATTCCAGCTGGCCAGTCCTGCATGTTAGGGAGCTCAGAATAGTTTATATTCTAAGTTTCATCAATCAGTAGGCCTAGAATTCCTTTATTAAATGTTAATAGTACCGGGATAGGATGCATAGAAGACTTAGAAAAAAAAACCCTTTTTTTGAGATCTTATCATACATTTATGCAAATTTTAGCTAAATTTTCATGCCTCCTTTTCATGTTACTTCTATTGACTTACAAAAATTTCTGGAGTAAGTAAAATTTCTAGTCTTTCTTTCATAAACACCTCAGTCACTATTTGTCTTGCACTTCCATGACCTGACCTTTGACTAAAGAAGATGCCTTTTTTAAAATGAGGGACTTCTAACTTAGTCTTCTCTCTAAAAGCCCTATCCTTTTTTATATAGCACACTTTCTGTTACAGCAAATGTTCTGCATCTCCAGACATTCCCTTCTTTCCAATCAATCTTGACACAACTGGCTTTCTTCCCAGGATGATTTTTAAGGTGGTTATTCTTTGGTTGTTGGAGAGCAGTTGCTAAGGCTAACGGTTCCCCTATGCATGCAGACTGAAGAATATGTGTTACAACCTGTCAGCAAACGCTTGATCAACATCAAAAGGGAACTTCAGACATGTTTTTATGGGCTGTGCAAAAACTGATTTCCTAAATCACTCTGATTTTAATGCATTTTTCAGTAAGAATTCATGAAATCTCATCTTGTAAGGCATGTAATCCAGTATTCTCTCTCCATCAATGAAAAGCCTCAGATGTCTTACAGGATGAAAAACACGCAACGATTTAGCAATTATAAACAACATTTACTGGTTGTTTTCATTGTATTTCACATTCACCAGTGTATTTGGGGGATCTTCTCATTCATCTTTATTGGGACTTCTGCAAATATACAAAACATTTGATAGGCCCAACCATCTTAAAGTTGTCTCTAACAGGACACCATAGAAAGATTATTTAAATATTTAGATAAATCACTTTCAAAATAATAGCTCCCAATACTTTTGTGCAGTATTAATGATGCCAAGTTAGAGGTGAGAGCAAACAAATGTTTCTTATGTATCATTTGGGAAACTGAGAAAATCCCTCATACACAATGCTGAATGAATAAGAACAATATGGAAAAAAATAGCAGCTCCACTATAAGGATTTTTAATTATTCTGTTGAACTGTATGGCATACAATACAATGTGAGAACAGTAAATAATTTAGTCAAGGTTTTCATCATCTGAATTAGTGCTGGGCTGGAATGCCCCAGATAATGAAAGAGCATATTTCTGGCCACCTGCTTGGAAGTTTCTGGGCAGTACATCCCATGCATACTACCCCTTTCAGGAAAGTTTATTTTTTTAGGAATGGCAGTAAGTCTCTTTATAAAAAAGTGTAGTGTGAAATTAATGCAGGGTCAAATGCAGTAATGTGGTTTTCTGGTTTCCTCAATCAATTAGGTGTGGAAAAATAAGGGACTGGCCCCAGCAATCTTTGGAATGAAATGCAGATGTATGTGAATGGACTCTGCACATAACTGGCACCATCTAGCAGAGTTCATCAGTTTGTTTGTAGTACCACAACATAATACCTAGTACTTTTACCTACTCCACAGCTCACTACACTAAGTATTGCTATATTTTCATAGATGTGCTTACTTGTCACTGGCTCCATAAACTGGCTGGCCTGAAACCTTAAAGAGACAAGCAGCAGGTAAGTGGGAGGGTTGTTTACACCTAAATTTAAAAACACCAAGGAAAAGGAAAGATTTCTTAACCTGGGAACATGTAAAAAATAATAAAGAATAATTCACATATGCATGAGCATCAACCTGAGGATGGCATAAAATATATTGTGTCTTCAAAGAGACACTTTATGGGTTTGGTTTTTAATAAGGCAAATGTGATAGATATGATCTGTAAAGACTTCAAGACAATATTTAATATATTGCCTCAACGGAAATGATCAGTAAAGATGGGATCGGTAAAAAACCAATGAAATGGTGAAGAGTTGGCTAAAGAAAGCTATCATTTGTGCTGTAAAGCAGAAGTATGAGTTTGAAGTGAGATTATAAATGTATATTTTTAGGATTAATGACACTCGTGGATATTATTATTCTTCAGCCTAATCTGTCCTTCCTATATAGTTCATAACTAGGTATTACATTGCACTATTACTAATCTTTGTTGTTCCTTCATGTTCCCAAAATGCTTCTTCTGTGTAGTTTCCCTTTGTTATGAGTGTCCTAGGTCATTTCTATGCTACTATTTTTTTCGGAATAAGTATAATATTTTATCTTCTAACAGAAAGCTTATTTTTATGTATTTTGATGTGGTTTTTTTCCTTTGGCCCTCTTTTTTAGTATGATATGTCCTATATGTGCTCAGTGGGCATCCAAGAGTTGCTTTGGACTCAGGTCAAGAAAAAATTCTAGTTTCTTCTGGCTCTCTACTTCCACTTACCAGCAGCTAAAATTTTGGAGTTACAAATAGGTCAGGATAGAGTGAATGGAGTAAGTAGGAAGTAGGGAATATAGTTTTCAGAGCTTAGTAAATAGTGGTAAGTTACAGTAGCCACTGCAGGCCTAACTCATGCTGACATGATTGGATTCACAGAAAGCCACAAACATATCGAATGAAATGAACACTAAAATGAACACTAAAATGGTAGGAGTTAAAATGGGTGCGTCCTCTCTCTCTTCAGCCTGGTAGAATAGTAATTAATTAGTCCTTTCTTCAGATGGGAGGACCACCGGGTTCTGAGTTCTTACACTGGCAGTTTGATAGATTTACTGATATAACTCTTTCTGCTGTGTCACACTGCAGAAAATAATAAATTATTGTGTGTCAGAGAGCGAAAGCATGAGTTAGTTCTGTCAGACAGTAATCAGGAGATGAAAGAGGAGTAGTCATGGATTTCCAATCCTTGTATATCCTCCAGTGATTGTTTAATGTAAAATGAATAAATAGTCCTGGGAGCACAGAGGAATTGCTCAAATCAACGAGTTCCGCTATCATACTCTTTTTTTTTCTTCCTCTTTCATATTGCCATTTTCTACATATAGAGAAAAAAGATGCCCCAGTAATAATTTTGTTACTCTCCTTCAAAGACAGAATATGATTTTTAGTTTGGGCTAAAATATAGTCTCACCATATTTTGGCGGGTGCTTTGGTTGTTGGTCTGTTGAGTTAGGGTGAAGGAGAATAGGAGAAGGAGCAAAGGAATATTAATAATATAATTTGCTTCTCTTCTGGGAATATTTTAAAGGAAAGAAGTGATCCTTCTTCTCCTGAGAGGAGATCATTTATGCTTTTAATTTGAGGAGATTTAGTGGTTTTAACACCAGTCAGAAATTAAACTCCAAATAAGCTACTCCCCTTTCCTTCTACCCCTTCAGGTAAGAGAGGGACAAAGGCAGAGACTATGGGTTGAGATAACAATTTACTGCAATCCAAAAGCAATGGACTAAGAAGCACATGATAACAGCAGCCATGTTAACAACAAAAGTATGCACACAAAACAAGTTCTTTACACACAAAAGGTGTTCCTCTCAAATTAGTTCTCCATGGCTGTGGGGGCAAAGACAAGATGGCAGACGGTCACCATAGGTTGTGTCCAAGTAGCTCCCAGGACAAAGATGGCAGCTGTTCCCACAGCCAGCTCTTCTGTCCCCAAGCACAAGACAACAAAAAACAATGACAGACGAACCCCTGACAGCTCAACTGTCCATGTCCTGCCATGCTGCTGCCTCGGCTGCTGGACTCCATTCTGCCTGGCTGCTTCTGGCACTGGCATCTCCACTCAGCTTCATTTGATTCAGCTTCTTTCAGCTCAGGCTGGACTCAGCTGGACCTGGGCTCACCTCCTCGCTCAGTTCCACATGGTGCTTCTCACACCACTGCTGCTTTCCAGCACCATGCCTTGGAACTGCGTCTCAGCAGAATGGGGAGGGGATGGGCAGCCATAACAGAGGACAGGGTCTGCAGGGCTGATCCTGGCAACATTCCTGCTGGCGAGAGGGAGGCGAAGCAGCACTTCTGGGAGTGCGCTCACTTTTTCTTCGCCCTGAAACCATATTCCCCCGTGATGATGTGTGCAGTATGGAATACCAGCCTAATCATGCCCACATGGTGCTAAGCTCCACACCCACTCTGGAATCAGGGGTGCATCCTGAATTGCAAAAATCTTTTGTAAAAGGTAAGATCAATAGATTAGATTGAAGATAGAAAATAACTTTTGTAAAAACAGGTAGGTTTGTGGTTTTGTTTATCTTTTCTAAAAAGTACAATATGCAATATTTTTCAGAGACATTAAGGAGTTATATTTCACATATTTATAAGTGTTACAGTAACTTCGTACATTGACAATGTCCTGAATTTTCTCCTATTCTTTTTTTGTGTCATAGCATGTTTGTAGCTTTTGGTCTTTCCTACAGGTCTTGCATTTAATAGAGGATGTTGAGAAAGGTCTGTGGACTCTAAAAAGTTGTTGGAAAAATGTCTCTATTGAGAATTCGAAAAAATGTATTTTGTTGCCTGCAACTTGGAGAACCAGATTTGTACTGGCATTGTGTTTCTAGCCTGTATTACAAACTGAACTGAAGTTATTATACTTCAGCAGATTTAGAGACTGTCATATACAGTATCCACTCTTTCCAAATATCTACAATATGTATTTCCAAGGTAAAAATTATCTTCTTTACTAATCTAAAATTTTGACAGCCTCTTGGTGATGTACTTACGCCCTAGGTGTCTGAATTCAATTTAAAGCTGAACAAACTGAGAGCAATTAGCTGCATAACTTAGTGAAATACAGCTTTTGATGAGGCCTCCAGAAATGATTCTTCTTGGAAGTAACTCAACAGATCATAACTTTTTTTCTATATGAATATCATAATTTTTACACAGGTTTTCTGTAAAACTTTAAAATGCAGTGTATAGGAGTTAAACAATATACCCCATGGAAGGAAATAATTTGTAATCAGTTTGAAACTTTATATTATACTTTTTGTACTCTTAAATATGAATAAATACAAATTATAATTTCCTGTCTTAGGAAACAATTAAGTAGGGGTTTTTTTGGTCTTAGCTGTTCATCTGTAGTAGAAGACATACAACTTCTATTAATATTACACTCATGTTTTAATTTGGATACTTACCTACTGGATTTTATTAGTATACTATCACTTAGTTATCCTAGAACAATGCAGTTATGGTTGTTCCAGTATTTTACTTAGTATAACTAGGTTTTTTATTTTTCACATATCCATCAGTTTTGCTTAACTGATGAAGCCATTTAAAATGCAGCATTTATTATTAATTATTAATCATACTTGGCCTTGTCTCTCTGGGGGAACAACTAGAACATTATGAGCAAAACAGAAGGTAAGAGGAATGTAGAACAATCTTATTTTTCAAAGTGTCACAGAAATGCCTTCAATGTCATAGGCATATAAAACAACCAGTCTCATGTATCTCATCTTGTCTATTAGTGGTATATCAAAACATTTTAAGGAGTTAAAAATGTCCGAGAGCAGAGGAAAAGACACAGATCCACAGATGCTGGAAGCTTCTTTTTTTTTTTTTTTTTTTTTTTTTTTTGCAGGCTTCTACTCTTAAATTGAAGCTTCATAACTATGTGAGCGTTATCTCTGCAATTTGAGGAGTTTATTTGCCATTGATACACGTAGGATTTTCCACAGGTCAGCCACAGGAACAGTGCTGGGTCTTGATGCATCTGCTTAAAGCTCCCAACACATCAAGAGCAAGATAGATGACTCTTGTTTGAGGGAAACATGTTGGACAACTGCTCCCTAAGGCTCTAGTGTTCATAGTAATTTCTAAATCATTTACATCATAAATTAGCAGGAGCAATATAGCTGCAGTAAATGACTCACATATCTGCTGCTTTGTATATACTTTAGAGAGATGGTAACTCAATTTTCATAGGTGCTGATAAAAGCAATACACTACTTTAATTAATCTTGTGTTACTTCTCAATGTTCAGCCTAGCAGAAATTCTCAAAAAAAATACTGTGAAATACACTTCAAAAATTAACTGTATTTTAGTATAGTTGTCATGAAAAGACAACCATTTAAGTGGATTCTCTAACATTTATCCCTCCTTAAATTCTAATTTCATTGGTTTAGATTTATCTTTTAGTCTATTCATTCTTTAGGAACACAATAGGGACATAATTCATGTTTCATAAAATGTACAAGGTTACAATTTTGAATCAGTGTCTTAAGAGCTTTTGCTAAGAAGAAGTAATAGATTTGTAAGAAAGTCGATAAATTACCTACCTTTATAATAGTGCTAGCTGTAAAATTACACATTACTTAGCAATTGCCCTTATTAATTTTCATTGATGCAAGATGCCTCTGATGGAAATATAATACTTCAGTATAATCATCAAGTGTTGCTTTGTGGTGCTATTCTGCCTCTCCAACATTTGTTCTAAATGTTTCAGTTTTGCTTAACTACTCTAAAAATGTAGAAGGTATGGAGAAAATCTCCAATTTCCTTCTTCACTCCCTTACTGACAATAGGCCCAAAGGATGTAGGAGCAATGGAAAAGTACAGAAGCCTGTTCCTTACAGGAAAAGTCTCATGTAACGTTAGGCAGGAAAAAAGATCTGAAGACTAGGCTGATGTTAACTGCCTAGCTGGAAGATAGCTGCAATTTCAGGTTTAGGGTTAGAAATGACAAATAGGCCAAATATTAGGGGATTCTTATGCAGGAAGAAATCATCATGCTGTCCCATGTTAATGTAAAGTGAACTAAATGGCTTTGAATAAGCTAATTTGGAATGAAAGTTGTTTGCACACTGGAAATTCACATGAACTAAAGGCTTCTACTGTGACCTTGAAACCAGAAATCCAACTTTTAATCAGAGAAGTGATGTAATGGAAATGATGCATTTCCGACACCTCCTTGATTTCTGCAATAGATATTTCTTTTTTATAACAAAACATATATTTTGTGTCCTCTGGTTTCTAAGAGTTCAGATGATCAAACTGCAAAGTTCCACATATTCCTCTTGTCTATATTCACAGGAGAGGCGATAATTTAATTAAAATTTACAGGATAAGCCCTTACTGAGTTTTTTACATCTAAATAATTTTATGCCTTTGTTTAAATGTGTTGAGTTGCAATTGTCCGTTCAGGTGCAGACTTCCAGTACTGCACGAAACTTTATACCGTACAGGCATCACATCCAGGAACTGTTGAATCATGACTTTAGAAGCATTACTGGCTGCTTCATTTGTAATAAATGCTGTGTTTTCAGCACTTTGCAAAGCATAGACCAAAGCTCCCTTTTACACCATTGCCCTTGACTTAGAGCTGTGTGTTTCTCTCCAGGTAGCTTCTCTTTGTAGCAGCTAGATACTCTTCTTATCCAGAGCTACCATCTTTCAAAACAGATGTCAATAATAAGTGGATAGAAAAAGTGTTACTTATATGCAATTTCCAAGGAATCTGAAAGGGTTTATATGCCAAATATATAAATAACTAGAGACAATACTATTCAAAGACTGAATACAGAGATGATTCTTATGTTTCTGAAGGAACATTTTGATGCCTGCCTATGATAATTTAAAATGATTATTGACTCTTGCAAGCCTAAAACAAAGCTCCAGCTGCCCAAACCTAGGGACCTGAAACAGTAGCGTGATTGATGTCTGAATCTGAATTAAAAATAGAAAATAAACTAATGCACAGTATTTTTTCATATGAAGAGAAATAATTTTGTTCTTAGGAAAAGGTCACTCTTGGAGGTTTTGATTTTCCAATATAAAAATAAATCACTTTGTTGATGTTAAATTTAAAAGTATAATTTTTGAAGTAATCTGTTATTGAGGTGAGAAACAATAGCAGGTATCTTTTGCGTCTGTTCCAGTATTTCTGTAATATTCTGCAACATTTAATAGTTTTGAAAATGATCCTAGACTACAAAAAATGGGCTAGATTTCAGGATGGTTTAAAGAACATTTCCTGTTCATTTTCTGCTACTATCACTTAGAAAGAACTAAAATGTTTAATTACTTATTTCAATTAGCTTTTATGACAGAAAAACCATTTTCCAATCAGAATATGCATGCCACTTCATATTACTGAATGGCATGCCTGACTAAAAAGGGTCAAACAATTTATAAATTGCTGTGTAAAATTGAAATGTGAGAAAAAGCTGTCAAAAACAGAAGGTGAAGTGAAGTTGATTCTTCACCTGCCAAAGCTGGATGCCTTGAATTTTAAACAGACTTTTAATATTGTGCTATTCCCTCTTCTTGGTTTATTACAAGTCACAGGCTGATATACTTTTATTCTATTCTTGTTAAGGATGTTAGTCATAAGGTAACAGAGTACATGCTGTGTAGCACAAGCTAAAGGGACAGATGTATAAGCTGGGAAGTTTTCCAGATTAAAGGTACTTAACACTGAATGCATTTGATGTTCAAACGCATTTTGGGATCTTGTAAGTCTGTCATAAAAATGCACCAAGGCTGAGCACGAGTTCTGACTCCATGCATGCTGGTCTGCATCTTGGCCTACCACTCAACACATCGATTTGTTTCTGATCTATTCAAAGTTTTTTTACAGAAAAAGTGTATTTAGAATTTGTGTTTCATAGGAGTAATGATATTAGGTTTAAGTTTTATTGCCAAAACAATGCAAATATTCAGTGAAAAATTCCTGTGGTTGAGGGCACTTTGTTCAGGATTATTACATCTCTTGAATCCAGATAATATTGCCAGAAGTGATGTTTTCTCTGTCTTTCTATCTAATGCTATAGCCTTTTAATGAGAGTTGGAAAATAATTTGAAAAAGTGGTACATGAATGGCGTGATAGTATTCTTCCACTGTTCTTAAAAGAGAGGGAGATTCAAGTGCATCTAGGTCTGGATGACTGATTGAAATTATTTTGTCAGTGGCTCAGCAACCAAAAAGAGAAAACTAGGAAGAAGTTGAGAAGTACATATGACCACTGATTTTACAAACAGAATGTATGATTTTTTGAGTATCAGTACTCATCATCACCAGAGAAACTTTAATATGCTATTTTCCAAATTCTTCAGACAATTTAAAGAAATTTTCTAGGTGGTTTTTAAAAAGTATTTTGCTCTCAGCAGCAGTTCTTTAATGGATAGAAACACAAAAACAAGCACTATACGAAGCCCTGCACAGGACAACTCCCAGCCCTGCACAAGACTATCTCCAAGAGTCACACCATGTGCCTGAAACTGTTGTCCAAACAATTCTTGGACTCTGTCAGATTGATGCTATGACCACTTCCCTGGGGAGCCTGTTCCAGTGCCCAACCACCCTCTGGGTGAAGAACCTTTTTGTAATATTCAGCCTAAACCTCCCCTGACACATTCATGCTGTTCACTTGGATCCTGTCACTGATCTCCAGAGAGGAGACATCAGTTCCTGCCCTCTCCACTTGCCTTCGTAATGAATTTCCATGTAAGGTGACAATAAACATTTGTTTTTAAAGATGCTATGAGGATAGGCTAAGAAACTTGTTATTTTTAAGTCTGGAGGAAAAGGTGGCTTTGAGGGTAGCCATTAGCAGCCTGTCCATACCTACAGGATGTTAGTGAGAAACTGAGGCAGGCTCCTCACGGTGGATGAGACAACAGTCATAAGGTGAAGCAGAGCAGGCTGAGACTAGATAAGGAAAAGTTTCCCCTAAAAGAATAATCAAGTATTGGACCTAGTAGACCTGTGGGAGCTCTGGCCCAACTAGACAATGCTCTGAACAGTGTGGGCTGAAATTGCTGTAGGCTCTGCTTTGAGCAGGAGACTGAACTAGGTACCTACTGAGGTACTTTCCCACCTGAATGGTTTTGGGATCCTGTGATGTACAAAAGTGTGGGGAGAGGATAAAAGCAAGAAGAAGTGTAATGTAATTTAGTGATATTTTTATGGATAGATATTACTGTTTCATAAGCATAGGTATCTTTTCAATAAAGCCACAGCAAATCTAGTTCTACTGCTTGGTGCAGGAGAAAGGGAAAAAAAAGGTATTAGTTCTGAATTTTTAACTTTTGAGCATGAGACAGATATTATCCTATTCAGTTTTGCATAATATAATCTAGATACTTACTTAAATATGATTCATCTTTGTTGTTTCATTCAATGTGATGACTGACCTAAGACAGGATGAGAGATTGTTAATTTGATGCACATAAACAATCAAAATCCACATTTAAAACCTCTGAAATTGACTTAAATTGAAGTGTAAAAAGCAAAATACCTAATGAAGTGGTTTAATCCACCTTTTTTTCTTTTCTTCTTCTCCTTTTTAAGGATTAGGGCTTTCTGGAAGAATGGCACCTGTAATTACATTAATAGGATAAAATGGGTTACATTACAACGACTTTTAATCCTTAAGTTTCAGGATAATGGCAGATTTTTCTGGTAAGGTTTTTATTGATTGCCTATTTATAGATATTTAGGGAAATTACAGATTTTTGCGTTTTTGATTTGGTTTGGTTTTGGATTTCGGGGGTTTTTTATCTATTTAATAAACACTAGAGGGAAATCAGAAGCAGAAGTCCCAATAAAAAAATATCTGTAAGTCAGTATTTCACACATTTCTTGGTCTCTAGTGTGCTACAAGAAGATCACAAATTACCTCAATTTCCTAATTCTGTAACTGGCTATCCAAGATTGCAATGGGAGTTAGAGATCCATAAAAGTCTAAATTATTATTGCAATTGGAGTTCATCATCTTTCATTTACATGGCTCTGAGCACTTTCAAGACCTTTTCTTAATGTAGATTGTATTATATCCTTCAGTTGTGTCATGAAGAGAAAAGAATGAGAAGACTTTCTACAGCTTCCCAAGCTTTTCCCATCACCATATCTGTGTGAACATCCACCAACACCTCTATGTTCTCTCAGCTTCCAATTTCATATGTCATTAATATTATTAATTTTTATTTCTGTATGGAAAAAGGCCAGATTTATTTTTTTAAAAAAAATATTGGCAAGGCACTTCACACAGAGAAAAATGCAAGTAGGCAACATAAGAAAACAACATCTGGAGATTTTATATTCCTTCTGCTCTGAAGTGTTTTCGTACTTGCATATGTCTGCCTTTAATTTTTCATTTATTGAATAATTTCAAGTCCTGTTTTGCTAAGGATAAGTTTAGCCTTCAGACTTAAAATTTCTGGTGCAACATGTTATACTAAAATACTACCATAGGTTTTACTACCATAACATTTGTCTGTTCAGAAAAATATGAAAAAAAGAGCTAGAATGTAGCAAAATATTCTTAATTAAAATTGGTTATTGGAATTTTTAATGTGGTTCAGTAGATTTTTCCAATAGTAATTTCAATATCCATTTTTTTGATTTATACTTATCTCTCATTTTTGATTAGTATAACTACAGTCTCCTATGGCAACAGATTTTGAGAGTGGGACATGGTATGACTCCTAAGAATGGTGCTATTTGGGGCCTGAGGTGGACTCGATGATATTTAAGGATCCCTTCCAACTTACTCTGTGATTCTGTGGTATATTCTTTCAGAACTCTTAAAAATCTCCTTAAGGCTGCCTCTAACTCTGCTAGTGCTGCTCTGTTTTGTCTCTTTGTAATAGATTCTGCAAGGCAGAAGACAAATTTTGTTCTTCTTTTTTAATCATTCAAATCATAATAATTAAACTCAATCAAAATAATTTTTAATTCATTTTCAATCAATGCAATGAAGTCTGTCTAGCTTCCTTTAGTGAGGAAGGCCAAAATATGAAATCTTCTGCCAAATACAAAGAGCTCCAAATTTTATTTCTGTCGTCACTCATATAACCTATATGCATGAGTGAAGTGAGCTGTGGGATGTATGGGATAGAATTATGGGGGCTGGCTCTTTAAATGGCAGTTTGTGCCTTCCTCTGTTTTGCAGAGGTTTATGAGTTCTTCTGTCCTGAGTCTGATTCAGAGAATCACATTCTCTAATATTCCAGCAAATAGAAGCTACTTTCAAATTATTTATGAGGGTAGTACACAAATGTATTCCATCCTTTAAAAATCCTGAAGGTTAAAATAGACTGCTTGATGTCTTTCTTAGTAGAGGAAAAGTTGTAGTCAGAGAAGGCTGTAAGAGAACTCTACTGTCTACTACAATATAGTCGACTCTGTATTGAAGTATACTGTAATACAAGTCATGCAATAGGAAGCAATCCTATACTGCTTATTGACACTGTCTGATTTACACTATAAAGGCCCTTAAAATTAATTCTAACTTTTCATAGATTTCTTTATCTATCTAAATCTTGATTTTCCTTATTTTCATTGTGTAAGTTTTGTTAGCAATCTGTTCAAGTTCAGCAGTGAAAACAGTAGGTTTCACTGATAATCAGGATTCAAAAACTCCGTGTGGGTGCAAGATTTTTGAAGATGCTTGTCATTAGATCACTGTGCTTATTACAGGCACTGTCTAAAGAAAAAGACAGAACTTCCATTGGTAATTCATGAGGGCCAAAGAAAAGTTGCAGATTCTGAGAGACACATTCAGAGAATGTGTGACAGGAGACTGTAAAGCCATGGAAGCAGGGAAAACTTGAGGTTTTAGTGCATTTGCAATTAAAGTTTGTGTTATAAACTCATATAAGTTTATAACACCTTATGTGTAACATATCTGTATAAACACTTAATGTGTTTAAAGTGATATTTGATTATCTTGAAGAAGTGACTGAATGGCACCTACATATCCTGAGATTTTAAGGTTTGCCTAAAGATAAAAATATTGATAATTATAATTCAAGGCAAAAAGTTACTTTATTTCAGTAGTACTGACTTTTCTCATTTATAAATACTTTATACTGATATCTTGTAAAATGACATAAGCCTAGGTAGAAATAAAGATTTAACCTTTTTTTAACCTCAAAAAGAGAGCACTTCCTATGAAATGTTTCTTCTTGACAAAGGTATATGTTTATCTTTTCCAGTTTGGGTTACCCAGGGTTCAGGTTTTTTGGCAGTGGAGGTCGACTAAAATAATTATCAATTGCATACAGGGAGAACATTCATACTTCCAAAACATGGAGCTCAAAGACTGACCTTATTTCACAGTTGTTGAATATTCAATAAAGCCTTCATCTGGAAGTGGCATCCAAGGTCAGCTCTTTTTATAAGAACACAACATAGCTCATAATTTCTCTTCAGCTATGGACATAAAGGATGTACAGAGATGAGCTAATGGAATTGTACCACCACATCCATGTTAAGTTTAATGTCATCTACTTGTGAAATACATGCAAATTTCCCAGGGTAAAGAGTGCCTCCTAGTTCTCTCTAGACCCAACTGTAGTGGAATCCTATGAAGTTTTCTAATTGCCACTCAGAGGCAATTGAAGCAGCACTCACTAATTTGGATCAGCTTGTAACTGTCCCATGCCGAGTAGAGGAAGAGTTAGAATAATAAGACATGCAGAAAACAAGATTTTATAGGTATGTATGTATGAATGTATGTATGTATGTTTTTACAAGATGAATTTTGAGTACTTTGAGTTAGAGGCTGTATGGCACCTAGATTTTTAATGTGGGAGTTTCTAGAGATCACTTCGTACTTGAGCCAGTGTGTGCAGACTGGATAATACAAATGGCTTTTGATCTTGAAGGAGACAGCTCTTGAGAGGACACACTTCTGTGTTCTGCTAGACTGTAATTTTCATGTGTTTAATACAGTTAGTGGTGTTTTTAAAGATATATCTGAGCAAATAGCTTTTGTAGGCAGAACTTCTTAGTTTTGCTGTAATTAAAGGAATAATACCAAAATGATTGCTAGCTAATAGAGGCTGTAGAAAAACAGATCTTGATACCTGTCTCTCTGTTAAACTTTTTTCAGGTAAGTCAGTAATGCATTACATTGCAAGTTACAAAATCATGTGGGAAAAAATGTTGGATTTTACACCAGTAGCAGTGACCAGAGAGAGACATACACTGTAGTGTCATTAATGTGCTGCCTGGTGACTTGGGTAAGCTTTAAGCACAATGCCAGTTGGCAATCACTTTTCAAACATCAATGCAAAATGTGCAAGGGGAAGCAAAGCTGTTGTGAGATTATTTTTAAAAATTAAGCTAATGTTCTAGAAACATGCTTCTAACTTCTTGTTCTAATTGGAAACATTCTAATCCAATGCTGCCGAGTGAAGCTGATTGCAGACTTAATTGCTCTTATGTAACAACTAATATCTGGCAGTAACACACACTGTATAACACTGGCAGGTTTTGAAATCAGTTTGTTCCCTTTGCCCCTTCTTTCTTTGTTGTTCTGTTTACTGTGCCCAGTTAATGTGCTCTTTTGCCATAATAATCTCTAGCTAAATGGTAATTGCTCTATTGACAGCACTACTGTACATTTTTGACACATCATTATTCATACTTAACCACTTGACCTGGAATAAATGTTAAAGCAATTACTACTGAGAGCTTTTCTATGAGAAAATTGAGGCAAAGTTTAAAGATAATCAAAATGCAAAGCTGATCATGATAGCAACTGGAAAAATGGCAAATCCTATTAAACAGATTTTTATTAGCCAAGTTGATGCCAGTAGATATTATCTGGTAATTTAGTCTTATTAAAAAGAAAATAAAGCAGCTAATTGTTTACTATTCTGGAACTTATTCCAGCTTGCAATTTGCAACTGAAATTAAGCTTTATGTGGCTCATCTATTTTGTCACATTGAAATATGAAAATCATTTGGTACAAAGCACATCTGCTCAGTCCTTTCCATCTTCCTGGCAAATCTTCATTCAGTATGTTTTATACATGTTGAGGCATTCCATTCATGCATACAGCACCAGTATTTTAGCTATTTCTCTCCTACAAACCTAATATCTTCAGATCTTAAAGCTCACAATTTTAGTGAACTTTTCTACCATTATACATAGTTTTTGCAACTATAATGAATGTGTGAGCATAATCTTTTTTACTTTGGAGACTTTGGAGGGAATATGGAAAGTGAGAGGGACAGAGTTATTGTTAATGCAATTGTGTGAAAATTGTCCAAATCTCCCAGACCAGCATTTTATTTTGATAGTTAATTGCATATTTGCTCCAGTTGTGATTGTATTCTTAAAGGAAAGTAAATGTTCTCCAGTTTAGTTGTTTAAAAAGTGGCATTTACACTGATCTCAAATAATTTCAAAGGACTCAATTGCAGCACAATGCCTTCAGTACAGTGCTTACAGTAAAAGCTGTAATTATAAGAGAATGCCAAAAGACATCAAGAAAGCCTTAAAGGGATAGCATAAGCTTTTACTGCCCCCATCTGAACTATGAGGCTTGCTTGAAAACCACCATTAGGATGCAGAATACTGATTGTTGATATGTCACTATTGCTGTCATGGGAGAACTGTTGTAAGGGCCAGAAGCTTACAGTGGTTTCTATATTAATGAAACTTTTCCATACTTAATGAAAGCAAAGAAAGATTGGGGTTTTTTTAATTAATAAAATATTAAAAACTAGAGAGGAAGTCTCTTTTCATGTCGATCCACAATCCGAAGAGCAATAAGGTTCTGCAGCTGTGCTTTATCAGGCAGAAAAATCTTCTGTTTTTAAACATGCTCAACTCCCTATTAACTGCTTCAGTGTCCTGCATGCCTATCAAACTGATAATAGATTGTTCAGAGGGCACTGAATAACTCAATTCTTAAACTTTTCATTCACATTATCACTTCTGATTAGTTTTAGAGGAGCTTTTACAGTAAGTATAAAGGACCACAAATTGTCTAATAAATTTTCAAAAACTGTTATGCAGACTAAACTTATCTAGGTCTCTCCTATTGACTCTATGATTTTTATTCATAGCTGAGAAATCTTTTGATAATATTTCATTTGGAACATTATAAAGTGTGTATATATTTATTCATAGCATAAATAAGTTTTGTCAACAGTTAGCTTTCCAGTGTTGAGGAATTTAGGAATTTGTTTCAGGTTTGACTTCTCAGCTTTTGATTGGAATAAGTACATCAGAATTTAAGCACTGCAAAGCATTTTAACTAGATAAAACTTTCTGTTTGGTTGATTTGCTCTTAAAATTTCCCCATATTTTTTTCCCACTCTATGTCCTTTTCCAAAAACCCTGGGGTTTTTATAGCCATGGCTGCAGAGACCAAAAGTCCTGTTGTGTGCTTTTGTTTTCTGATTTCTTGAGGGTTTTTTTGATAGACCAGGCATCTTTTTAGCTCAACAAACATGGATTCAGTATTTTAGTTCATGTCTTGGGTGATAATGGGTGATTATATCACAGCTGCAAACCATATTTTATTAATTCAGATAAGCTTTCATAAAGGCCACTTTTTGCTGTTAACTGAAAGACCACACAGCCTATAGAACAATCAACAGCTTTATTTCAGCCAAGATTGTACACAGTAATTCCAGTCAGGCCAGGCCATTTCAAATTCTGGTTTTTTAAATAGACTTCTTTTCCCTCTTCTTACCAAACTGAATGAATCGTATTATTTAGTATGTATTCCTCACGTATAGTAAAAGAAAGACAACTAACACAACCAATATAGTGTTGTTCCCTGTCAGTCCACATTTTGTAGCAGAGAGGACTGTACAGGTAAAGAGAGTAATTGTTGATAGGCGTCACTGGTCTGAAGAAGAAATAACAAGAGTGCTTATTAACATCCTGAGATTTTTGTACCACAGCGCATACTGAGATTTGTTGAATTTTCCAGCCTTTGAGTCTTTATTGTTATAACATGCCAGGAAAAAAAAATCTTTTGAAATTTTCATCTATAGTTTTCTGAGGAGAAAGGGTGTAGGAGAAAAGGTTCTAAAGGCTGAAACTGTCACATGAATTCTGACTTTTAGGGATTTAAGGAAATTGGTAAGAGTCACCAAACTAACTATACATTTGTAACAAATAATGACCTTGAAAATAGCCTGAGTTCTAAACTATTTACTCTTGTTGAGATGCTTTACCCATGCCACAAAAAGTTCTGGGATTGTTCAGAGCAATGTGTAGCCATTACTGAACCTGGTTTGGCAGATTCATATGGGATTTATTCAGTGCACTTTTGGGGGAAATTTGTACAGTCTGAGACTTTGCTGCAATATGAGAATAGCAAATAAAGAGAAGAGGTAATTTCTCAGTCTAACAGAAGATTCTTCCAAAACACATTCACACTACTGTGTTAACAGGGTTCCTGCTGCTTTTAAAAATAACTGTTGGAAGACAGTAATAGAGAGTCATGAAGACAGGGAAATCAGGTTCCTCTCAGAAGAAGATGCAAGCACAACATGATGTAGCTAATACTGCTTAATGGTGCTACACTTTATTGAGTCCTTTCTTTCAGAAGGTGTAGCAAATGTCCAAATACCATCTTTAATACTCACATCAGCTTTAATAAAATTTTCTAATATGTTTGCAGGCTTGTAAATCACATGTGAGCAAGAAAGCAAATGTAGGGATATTATCTTATGTAAGCTATAGATCCAACTGTAGGAAATAAGAAACAAAGTGTTTGTTTCCTTGTTCCACTTCACTTTGTGTGAGGCTAGCAGTGTGATGACTCTTGGGTATGTCTTTCTCCACGTCTAATATTTGGCTAAATTTATACTCAGATTAATTATATACCTCTGTATATAAGGGTATTTCTGAATCAAATCTGCTCCAGGTTTCAGGAAATGTTCTAGGTGTCAGTGAACACAACCTTACTGGTTCAAGAAAGAAATAAAACTAGAAAAAGAGGGGAAATAGGTCACAGATGTGGTTTTCTGCTATTTATACAGCAGAGCTATATCTTGATACTTTAGTTGTTGTGAGTTAATCAAAACCCACAGTTGCACTCTTTCAAGGCTTTTCAGCATAGCAGACAAACAGAATTTTTTCAGGCTGAAAGAAAAAAGATGTGTAGGTAGTGGGACAGTTTTAAATCAAAAGCCAGATGATGATGGGAGTGTGGCAGAATGTGGCAGAAAGCAACAGAGCTGTCTGTTTCCAGGCTAAGGGGAGCCCTTGGTTAGGGAGGAATGGATATTAGGTTCACAGAACTACAGACACCAAGAGAGTGAGGCAATAATACAGCCCCTGGTGTTACAGAGAGGGCATCATAGGAATTCATGCACATGTCAGACAAGGGGCTTTGCCTTGGCTGTAAAGGAGTTAGTAAATAAAAACTTTGGATCTCACTAGAAGGTGCATAGTATGGGCTCCTTCAAGAGGGATAGTGTCTCTTTTGGGGCTAGCTAAACACGTCCTCTGGTTTAACCTGACAGGCTAAACAGCTGCTCAGTTCACTCCTTCCCACACTAGGATGGGGGAAAGAATTGAAAAAAAAAAATAAAGTAAAATTCATGGTTTGAGATAAAAACAGTTTAATAGGGAAAATAATGATGATGATGATGATCAAATAATTGGAATATACAAAACAAGTGGTGCACAATGTTGTTGCTTACCACTTGCTGACTGATGCCCAGCCAGTTCCTGAGCAGAGGCCCAAGGCAGTTTTCCCCCTACTTTATATACTAATCATGATGCCACATGGTATGGAATATCCCTTTGGCCAGTTTGGGTCAGCTCTCCCAGCTGTGTCCCCTCCTGGCTTCTTGTCCCCCTCCTTGCAGGTGGGGTGTGGTGAGAAGCTGAAAATTCCATGGCTTAGTGTAAACACTGCTCAGCAACAACTAAAACATCAGTGTGTTACCAACATTATTCTCATCCTAAATCAAAACACAATACTGTACCAGCTACCAGGAAGAAAATTGACTGTATCCCAGCTTAAACCAGGAAAATATGCTTATGAGACAACATAGAAGACAGATCCAAGCAAAGATCTCTTACATCACGCTGCTGTCTTGTTTAACTGTATGCTAACACAAGTGCAGAAAGCTTTGGTTTAGAAAAGTAAGTCTCTGAAAGAGAGTGTAACTAATTGATTTGATTGTGTTATCTGCAATGTGATTTGGTCTTGTTGTTTCACCAGATTATGTGAAAGCTGTACTAGAAATGAAAAAACCCTGAAGCATAACAGTGTTCTCCAAGATGGAGGGATTAGGGGTTTTTTTCCCCCAAAAGAAATTTAAAACCCACGTTCTCCTGTCATAAAGATTGTTGGGCTGGTGTTATTCAGATGAATGTCGTATGGATCTGGATGAATCTTTGAATTATTTTAATCCCATGAACCATTTTCTGTCAAAGGAGGTAAAATTCTTCTACATGTCTAATGCTGTTTAAAGTTTAAAATGTGATGGTTTTTTCATACTATCTACATGAAATTTCAGATGAGAAGCATTACTTTCCAGCAACAGTAACTTCAATATTACATACATACAATCATTTTACTCTTTATTCTCTTTTACAAAAATAGAGATTATTCCAGGATAAGAAAAATGGATTTATTTTTTTAATAATTTTTGAAACTGTTGTTATAGGAGGTGTCATATGGGTTCATATTCATATGAATATGATGAATATTCACATGAATATGGTGTCATATTCATGTTACTGGATTCATTTGCTACCTAGATTGTCATAACAGGGTTCAATTGAAGTGATATTAAAATTCTGAGTTGTGTTCAATAGCCAGAAAGTAAGGGTATAGCAAAAAATCGTTTCACTGATATGAGTGAGTCAAAATGTTGTCTTTTCTACACTTCTCAGAGGACACTACAAAAGAACTTTGATTTTACCAACTTTGAAGAACTAACTAATGCATCACATTCTTTGAGATTAGTTGTTATGATGTCTTCTAACAGTATGATTATAAATGTGCCTCCCAAAATGCTGTTCTCAATTATTGAAAATTGAGCTGGAAAACTACCAAATATCTTATTGTGCAGTTGGCATCTAGAATAAGACACCTTGAACCAATAGCACATTTTTAAATTTAGATATCAGGTAAGTGATTGGGTGAACACTGAAGGTGGCAGATCTGGAAAGCTCCAGATGTGCACATCAAGTTCTGCATGGCATGATTTCCATCGTTTTGCTCACTTGCAGAGATATGCCAAAAACTTGTAGAGGTGCCTGCAGATTGCTATAACAAACCTTGAGCTCTTTAATGTTTAAGGCTACTAGAAACAAGAGATCTAGCATGTTAATAATAATAGTAAGAAATCTATGTGGGGTTTTTAGCTATAAATTATGTAGAAAGCCTAAAGCTTTCTTATAAGAGCTGATATCTGTGTTCCAATTCCCAGTAAACTGACTGAATTCATAGATTTATACTCTTTGTGAATGAAGTGTTGTACTCTTCTAATTAATGAGCAAGCATCTTTAGTAAGCATGCATAAATACTTGGGGGGCATGTTCCTAAGTTTTATCTTTCAGTTTCTGCATGATGGCAGCAGCTGAAGACAACAACCAATTTGTTGCTATGTTCACTTTCCTGATAGTTCAACCTTATTAGTGCCCCAGACTACAGAGTGATACTGATACATTAATCCCTCTGAACAGGAAAGAGATCTATAATGTAATTTAAGGAGCATGTACTCTAGTCATGTTTTGAATTGATTGATCCTGGTTTTCTTATCACAAACAATGACAAGTGTTGAAAGTATAAAGAATTTGTGAAATTAAAGATAAACTAATCAGGATACATTTTCTTTCTGTGAAATACCAGGGATGTTAGAGAAACTACCTTGCTTTGTTAAAGCGCTAGTACAGTTTTCAGCAGAAATACAGGGCAGATATATTGATTGGAATTCTTTTTAGAGCATAAAATACTGAATGTGCTACTTCAGCTTTCAGCACAGATTTAGAACTAAACAACAGAGAGGCCAGTGCAGGAAAGTTACACCTTTTTTGTCTGTGTCTCATGTGGATCAGGAGTAGTTTCTACAATGTTCATTAAGTTTCAGTGTTTTAAAAGATACCAAAAATGAGATCAGGACTTGCTCCATTATCTGGAATGTAAGAACAGCAAATAGCTTAAATGAAAGAACCACAGCTGCCCTGGAGTGAATAAAAAGTAGTAATGTGATTATTTTGTTACATTTATTTTATTAATGTTGTGTATATTTTATTACAATTTTAACAAAAGTATCCAAAAGCCCAGGAAAAGGAAAAAAAGAACCAATACTACACATGTTTAGCATGAACAAGTCATTTTTGCAAGAAGATTAATGCCAGACTGTATAATTTCTTTTAGTACTTCACCTGTGACACTATAAATAATACATGTTTATTTAAGTAGAGCTATTATAGACTCCTATTTGTGTTGTACATAATTTATAGACATTGGTCTCCTAACATGCTTAGATAATGTTCTCTGTTAAAAAAAAAAGTTCCGTATAAAAAAAATTTTAAAGAAATGAAGCAGTTACCTAAACTGAATTGAATCAAAATGTGCATTTTTAAGGCACAGATTGATAACTGCTTTTTTAAAGAACAGTATTTATTTCCATTTTCCAGCCTGTGAACTTTAGTGTTATAGTTTGGGTTTTTTAATTGGTGAGAAACATAAGGTAACAACAGAAAATATAAGTGCTTGAACAGAAGTCTGATTACTGCTGAAACTTCAGAGATCCTGCTTATATTTCAGATGATGTTCAGGTCTCAAGTTAGAAATACATTTGTAGAATTTGTGTACATTTTGATGCAGGTTGAATGGAAACCTGACCCAAATTACACTGAGATTGTAAGACCATCTTTGCATCTGTGAATAAACTCCGATAGGAAATTGTTTGGGAATATGTGTTCATGTTTCCTTGGGGAAGAATCCTATTAAGAATATCTTAGTCACTGTGCAGCGTGTAATAGCTGTACTTATTGACATCCAGAAGGACAGTGATTTCCTCCTGAGACAGCAGAAGAGCCTTTATATTGTAAATCTGTTCTAACTTTTTAATTTCATGTGTGAACACATGCCTCCATGTCTCATCTTTTCCAGGACAGTTTGGAAAATTACTTATATCAGTAATAAAATTCCCCATTCCCTATGCATGTGTTTTCATAGATGGTTGTCTGCTCCAAGGTCTGGGGGTTATTCTGTTTCAGACTGATGTTTATTTTATTGTTTTCTGGTTTTAGAAACATACTGGAGGTTGCATTGGGTGAAGTGTGTTGTTCACAGGGCGTAACATTTTTATGTTCCTTCAGTATATATTCTCTGTCCCACAGTTCCACTGCATTTTTAAACTCCTGAGCGCTGCATATTTTTATCTGTGTTGGCTCAAGTCTGGATAAAGGTATACAGAAGCTTTCTTTTTAAAGCAGCAGGTCTGTTTTGCCAGGTTAAGCAACAGAATAGCATTGCAAACTTTTCAGTGAGCATGAACGGTGTGTTATTTATTAAGGGACCAATCCAAAGCTTTCTTGAGTTAATGTTTCCCGTTGACTTTGTCAGTGTTGGCTCAGGCTCCAATGGCTGTTCTGTATACTTTCATTAGGAGGATTAAAATGTACTGTTTCATTAGTTAAGTGCAAAGTGAATTTCAAATGAGTCAGAATATATTTAAAGTATAACTGTCAAGTCATTGGTATTGATTTAGACACTGTTAAACAGGGGCAGTGCTAACACACAAGGGTTTATTCTTTGTTCCGACTTGCTTATAACCCCCATTGATGATAATGGGAATTACAGGCATGTCCTGAAGGGAATGTGCCCTTTGTAAATTCCCTATAAGCCTTAGATTAAGGTGCCACAGTTCTGTGAGAGTTCAAATACTTTTTGTGTGTAGATAAAACTTTGTGAGCTCTCCTGTGTCCTTTCTTAGTAGTTCTTGAAAGGTAGATCTTTCAGAAAGAAATATATCCCAGAGCTGTTGTCTTGTCTTCCTTATCTGACAGGGAAGATGGCAAGAAACTGTGCAGGGAAATAAGCACACTTTTTGTCCAAAGTGTGCAGCAAGAAAAATTAATAGTTTGTACAGGACCCTGACTGGTATTACAAATTTCTAGTGTAACAAGGAACAGCTTGTGCAAAACTGGTGGAAAAATAAAACATGTAATTTTTTTTTTAATAGTAATAGTGTATAAGTCAGAAACTAAAAGAATAATCAGAATAGATTATAAACAAAATATTGTGGTAACTTCTGTAGCTATTCATATTTTCACTGTAGTTAATGGGATGCACACTTAAGTTTTTCTGAAGTAACCCACTGCCTTTGCCTCATGTACAGTTATGTGAAGTATTTAATTCCTCAGGTACTCTTCTTGCTATCCAGATCAGAAGCTTATAGATTTATTATATTTAAAGGCATTTTCAGTTCACACAGCACTGTAAAAACAGTGTGAGATGGCATGAGGTTTGCCATCTCCATGTCCATTTGCTTTCTTCCAGGGCATTACTGCTTTCATGGAACTTAAGAGGGCACCCGACATGGGGAATATATGGAATAGGAACCTGCTGGTCACTCCAGCTTTTTCCTACACTTCTTCCTTCTGAAATTCTTCTCATGCTAATGTTAGTGTCACTTTCTCTCACTTTCATTCTTCTCTGCTTGTAGGTTTGGGGCTTGATTCAGTGTTTGCTTCTATCTCAGCCCTACTGCTTATCCTAAACTTAGCAAGTTTCTACCTCCATCTTTTGCATATGTCTGGTAACACCATAAATTTTTAGGCACCTCAGTCTGGTTTCAAAACTCTCTGACTATTAAAACAACAACAACAACAAATCCCCGCAAAAAAACCCAAACAAAGAAACAAAAAATAAGCAAGCAAAAACAAAAAAAAAAAAAAACAAACCACCAAAACCAAACAAAACCCCATAATCAAAAAGCACCAAAAAACCCTTGTGGGGGAAACATATAGGACTTCAAAATTGCTGATGGCACTGATGCCTTAGAAGTATACCCATAGTCCTTACTTTGCCAGGAGAAGAAGGTATTGCTTTTGTTCTTGTTCTGCTAATCTTAGGAGAGAAAAGTGCTGAATTAAGATGTGCTGTCTCTTGGGTCACTGCTATAATGAGTAAGTTGTATCAAATGGCACTCTAACCTCTTTTGGAATTTTAAAATGAACTTTCTGTCAGAGCCCTGTGATCACTAACCAGGTTCACTGTTCCTACCCTGCCAACACCACCCGCTCACAGGCACAGGAAGCATTCTGCCCCACCCCAGTGCTGCCATAAACCTGCCTGCCCCTCATCCTGTCACCAGGCACTTTCATTTATCACACCAGTTATGGACGTGGCTTGATGCTGTGCTTTGGCTGGTGCTCTCTGGTCCTGCAGCCACACCTGAGTGTCCTGGCCACCTGTCTCCAGTTGTGACTGTGCTGTTGGGTGCATTGGGTGAAGTGCCTTGGGAATGCAGCCCTGCTCCTGCTGCCTCCCCACACTCTCCCTCCTGTTGCATTCTCCGGCAGATTTCCTGCTGCAAGATTGAAGCTTGATCTGTTTGATGAACATGCCCCTCAGGCCCCAGATCAGATATTGAAGCCTATCTTGATTTCCAACACACTCAGGTGGCTTTCAGGCTTATCCTTACCTCCTCCTTGCTTTGCACAAGAGGGTGGCTGCTGAATTTTCTAGTACATCTTTAGTACTCAGCTTTTTGATCCTGACTTGGAAGCTAGGCAATAGAAGCTGTGTACCTGCATCCTCTTGTGAATCTAGGTATTTGTTTCAGGTCCTATTTGAACAATTTTATCTTGAAGAAGGCAAAAACAGATAGATGAGCTAGTCTGATGCAGTCTGTTCTGTAATGGTGTTACTTCTCAGGCTTGGTTTTCCCTGAATCTCTCCAATCTGTCACTCTCTACAAGTAAAGATGCTACCAAGAGCTACCCCTGAGACCTTTCACACTACTGCAAAAAATTACATATAAATGTATGTACTAAAAACAAAACCTGTTCAAATTCTTACCCCTCACAGACATGATTCCAATAAAGAGCATCCTGCCAGACCAGGTACAAACAATACAACAACAGCAACAGACAAAACCAAACCAAACCAAACCAAAATAACCCCAAAAATAAATAAAAACAAAAACAAAAACAACAAACCTCCCCCCCCAAAAAAAAGAAAAAAAGTTTGGAAAATTATTTACTGTGTCAAAAAAGTATACCAAAAACACCTGCTCACTTTTAAATTCTATGAAAAGGATTAACACTACGTAATTAAACACATCCAGTATTAAAAAAATACAAGCAAACAAATGAAAAAGTGAATTAAACAAACATTGATGTTCACAAAATTATGAAAGTTGACCATCCAATATGAGTGTATGGGAAGAGAGAGCATATGTATCTATGAGGATGTGGTTTTCAGCATTTTGTGAGCATACCACCTGCATTAGTTTAAACTCACTATTTTTCCATAAATTCAGTTTTTCTCTATAGAATGTTTAGTTTTTCTTTGTTCCCATTTTTTAGCAGTTAAAACACAATCCAAATCCTGTAAACATTCCCCCATCTGTTAGTGGGCCTTTCTCAGATGAGCTTTAACTTAAAATATAGTTTCAAGGGGATTGTTACCATTTGTCTGACTTGTCATGACATTTTAATGATTAAGAGTTTTTGTTTTGGAGACAAATGAAAATCAACCAAGTAGAATCACTTTGCATATTCTGAGTCACTCTGCCCTTTGCTGTGTGAGGACAAACTAGTTTTACTGTTCTGTGCAGTCTCAGTACAATAAAGTCTACTGTTAGAACAATCTTTTGAATCTAGTTGATGCCAAGTGGTGAAATGACTCAGATACCAATAAGCTTATGCAGAAATGTTGGCAGGCCAGCTCCAAATGACCAGCATTGTTCTGCTAAAAGTGTTCCCATGAGGCCGGTGAACTTGCCAGTGTCACACTGGATGCATTTTTACTGAAGTGAGTGTGTATACAAGGAATTGATTTTCCCCTCTTTCCCACTTACATGTAATTGAAGCAGAGATGGACTTCTTACAATATGGAAGATTCTTTAGCATTCCTACACACTACGTCATCTAATTCATCATGGAATTTGTTTGGCAATTCCTCCCACGTGACATCTTGCTTGACCTAAAAGAAAAAAAGAAGCATGTTGCCAACATAATTATCCTTTATTTCCTGGTGCAAAAATTTCAAAAAGAGAGTTGACACATTCTGTAGGCTCTCTGAAGGGAAAATAATTATATCACACACTCAAAATTAAACCCTCTTTTGAGCTTCTTATTAATTAACATCTCTATTTTGTGAGGAAAAATACTCTAATAGAGCAAATGGAACTAGTATTGAGTAATATCCTTGCAACAAAGTTATAAATCGTATTTCCTGTGAGTTTTGAGTTTTTAAATTGGATTGGGTTTGTCCTTTTTTCTTTATTGCATGGATTTTTGTGAACATGATAAGGATTACATTCATGTCTTTTGGAAATACGCTTCTATGTTCACCGTTCAGTTACTCATAAAAATGAGGTTTATTTCCCTTAATACTCCTTGGTTCGTGGACTTAAAGCCAGAAATTATTTTAGTACTGATGAGAAAATGTGAAGTGCTCAGAGAATGATTACTTGCTTAGATTTGATATTTTCAAAGAAAAATTGTGACTTTAGTAAATCAAATAAGGTATTGAAAACATTGTCAAAAGCCATAGAGTATTAAAAATTAAGCCACTCATAATTCTGCTTCTGTATCAGCAAAAAATAAGCCAAATATATGAGAATTCAAAAAATAACATATAGTAAGTAAAAAGGAAGCTAGTAATTTAATATAAAAATAAAATTCCTAAGGATTTTTTTTATTTATTAGTATAATCTGTAGGTTAAAAATTATAATTTTTAGAAAAGCTTGAAGCATCTAACACTTGTTGAAAGTGTCCAGGGCCTATAGAAAGCCAGTGAAAATTAAGTTACTCATTTCCTACAGGACTTCCGTGAAACGATAAGTAGATTCCTCAGTTAGGCTCACAAAACACTTTGATCCCAAAATTGGTTTGAGGGAGACTAGTCCTAATGTGAGATGAGGTAAATACAAGTTATATTCATGATTGGATAAAGATAGAAGAATTTCCCAAGTTGGTTTTAGTTATAATGAAGTTATTTAGGTCCACCTGCAAATAACTTATTTGATATGATTATAGATTAATGTTTCTTCAATTCACCGCATTTTAATAATCACCCAATCAAAACAATATATCAAAAGTGAAAGTAGAGACTTCTTCTCCTTCACTACCAAAATTTTAATCTTTTGGTCCCTCCTTTTCTTTNAATAATAATTTTTTTAAAAAATTCCTCCAAGCAGCTGTTTGTCCCTGTTTTGTGAACCTTTGATTTAAAAACAAACATATGAGGTAAAGATCAAGGCTTTTACCGAGAGTGTTACCAGTAGTCTGTCTGTTACACAAACCTGAAGCAATCAGATAAATTCATCCTGTGGAAAGGACCAAGCAGCAAGACACAGACTTACCAAGAAAGTGGCAGAGAACTCACAAGCTGCATCTCAAAGTGTCCAACTCCTCCATGCAGTTTGTCCTAACAGTGCAAATAATGCAAGTAAAATTTCAGCACTTTTTTTCAAGTGGATGATAGAAATCCAAAACCTTCTTTTCTCTTTTCATGTTACTGAAATCCCTGAAACTTATTTCGTCCTCAGAAACCACGTTATATTCTGTATCTAGTAGCAAACTAAAACAAAAAAAAGGGAAAAAATGCTTGTTCAGAACAGTGCTTAGGGGTTTGCTTATAGGTGTCATTGTGTCTCACATCCCTGCTGTGAAAATCAGCTTGCATTTGAATGTGCATCTTGACCCATAAATGTCACCCTGGTCCACTGAGCATCTTGACTTCAACATTTCCTGTTGTAAAATGGACAATGGGATAACACTTCTTTTTCTGAAGGAGGGACCTGTGACAATGTGTGCATGTGTGCAGTCAGGAGAAACTGCAGCACTCGGGATTTAAAAGCATGTCATCAGCCACTGAGCGGGAGATCACAGGAGAACGAAGTTGCTGGACAGTTTTTGAAAAACACAAGGATTATCATTTCTGTTTCCAAGCCACTTCTCCTTTTCACAGCCCTGAATCCTTCTTGGCTTCTCTCCATCAATGGCTCAACGACGTGCCCCATACTAGAGCAAGTCCAGCTGTGTGCTACAGCAACTGCCGTCAGACAATAAAGTAAGCAAACGCTGCCATTCCTGCACACACATTGTTTACGATGCTGGCCTTTTCTTAATTACATGCATTTTCTAGTATCAAACATCTTAACATTATGCTCAGAAATTGAGAATGCACTGAGAGGTTCATGTAGAATAAAAGTATATCCGGCTTTACAATCTCTAGATGACTGTATTACAGTTTCCATTTTTTTAAAGAAAAAATGGTGTCTATTTTTTTAAAGAAAAAACAAATTTTTGCTCCAGAGAATATTTACAAGACAAATTATGTTTTTTACAGCATTGCTCCACAACCAGAAAGAAGATCAGATTGCAGCCTCAGTCCTTCAGTTTAAAGACCAAGTGCATAATTCTGTTATTGCAGGAGACAGAACTTCTAGCATACCTACTTGAAATGTAGGACTTCAGATTTTTTCTAATGTTAAATCTTAAAAATCATATTTGTACAAATTCCTGAAGACAGGGACAGTGTACAGTGGTTCTGAAATGTCCATGAGTAACTACGTTTGTCTCCGATTTTAAAGTATGCAAAGAATGAAACTGTCTTTTCACAATAATATAGAATTATTTACAGTCATTTAACTATATCCATTGCTTAAATACCAATTAGCACTCTACTGCATCAAAGGAATATAGATTATATTTTTTATCATGAAGAATGATCATGAAGATCATAACATAGGTGTTTTTTCCTTCAAAACATAGCACATATGGTTTGATTTTAAAAGTACCAAAAGGTGTCTCCATTTTTTGCATTTCTCCTTATGTGTAGATAACAACCTGAATATTTTTATACCTTTTCTTGCACTAGAAACCCATTTTATATTATTTTGAGTGACCTTTTCTCCATGATCATTTTTATAAATGAAAGAGGATTTGAATATGCTCACAGGGAAAACCTTTATTATTTGAATGGGCATCCTAAGTACAATATCTAGTGGTTTTCCCAAATGTCTTTATTGGGACAGCAAGGCTAAAACCTGATAGGAAACCTGATATAATTGTCATCTCTTATCAGAATCTAAAATGTGATGATTAACACTAATATCTTATGCATTGAGACATTTACACAGATATTCTCCAAAGCATTATTGAAATGTCTGATAGATCTCATTAGAGCACTTTGATGTCTCCATTCTTCATATCCAGAAGTAAAAAACCCAGGTTAGGAGATGGAAGAAGATATTAGGGGGAAATGGCTTTGTTTATAGCTGGTTAGAACAACCCACATTCAGTGAGGGAAACAGAAAGATGTGATTTTAAATGTATGCAAGGTTTTAAACTACTAATTGTATTTTCAAAAATTGTATGGTTATATTTGGCTATATACATGCTCATTTAAAGAGTATTGCTTATCCAGGTTCAGAGAAATTAATCAGAAAAAGAAAGACAAAATACCTGTAAAGAGAAAAGAAATAGTTTACCAAGAATCACCAAAAAGTTACTAGATCTTATAATTCTTGTGTTGTATAAAAATCAGCCTTTTATGGATTGAGAATTATAGGAATAGGAGATAAAATATGCAGCATGGCATAGTGTCTTTTTACCATGAGCTGTTTTGCCTCTGAACTTAATCAAAGAAGCAACAGAGGACTGCAGACCTTTTAACTGTAACAAAATTAGCAGGTTTTGAATCCTTTCAAAATAAATTAAATCACCTGCTCATTCTTTTTAACTCTGCTTATTCCCTACAAGCTGTACACTATTACAGGCACATTTCTTTCCTTTGATTTCTTTAATTTGCAGTTTTGCCTACTGAATAAGCATCCTAAATGTAATCATTGCAACACACAATCTGAAAAACAGATGCCAAATTACTGAAGGAAATACTTGGTTTTGTCACAATTATTTCCACAAATAAAACTAAAGCTCCTTTTTAATACTGAACATGAATGCAAGTCTCCAGAACTTGCAGAACTTCTAGTAAGTTGTAGAGTGCCTACAGTGGTATGAAAAAAAAAGCTAAAACTTTTGTGGCAGGTAATTCATGTATAAACAATGGATTCTAGACTATTGGGTCTTTAAAAAGACAATGCTTTTCCTAAATGCTGCTGTTAATATCTTTATTAAATGTTAGTTGATCTTTTTCATTTTGATATGATAGGATGATTTGGTTTCTTAGATATATTGTCACAGGAGATAACTTGTAAGCAAAATGTTGTCTATCAGAATAAAAACCTTCTGATCTATTGTAGTTCTGGAATAATAAATAGAAATAGTCTACTTTTAAAAATACATCTACATGCACATTTTATGTGCAATTTAACATACTTAGTACTCCGTGCTCAATTCATTCACTTGAAAGTTTTACTTCAAAACAACTTCATTGTTTTAAGTGACTAAATTAAAGCTTTTTAGTGTTTCCTGCAATCTCCCAAAACAGAAATAAAATCAGTTTTAATTTATTTTATTTGCATATACTGTGGATATAATTATTGCTGCAGAGTCTTTTTAATTGTTTTCAACTAGGTGCTTGTCTTTAAGTTGAAATAGACTTCTAATTCTACATTGTTGATATTCCCTTGTTAATTTTGACAAAGCATCATAAATCCAGGTATTTAGGCTTATTGAATTTTGAAATGAGGTGATTAGTTGGAACATGGATGAATGAACTGATGCAAAGCAAAATGAATTTTATGATTTACTGTCATTTACAAGTTCCTTTGGAACTGTTATGCACAAATTGTAAAATGTATTAAGAGGTAAGATATAACAGTTACAATCAACAATGTAAAATTTCCTCAAACAAAAGTATTCAGGCAACCGCCCAAAAAGAGTAATTGTTGAGTAAGTGTTTGTTATACTCAGTTGGTTTTTATTGTAGATCATGCTTTTCCAGTCCAACATTTCAGTAAGCAGAAAGGTATCTAAATAGACTTCCAGCACAAGTTAGTAATGTTAAACTTCCAAAGCTGTTACCATTATAATATAGTATAAAATGTTAATGTATATTAGAAGAGACATATTTAGGATTAAATATAACATTTATAATTTTTTAACTTAAATTTTATAATGGTTATTAGCTAAAGATAACAGCAAACTACAATAATGTACTACCTTGGTCTCTGGTCATCCATATTTCTATTATTGTGGGGCTTGGGGGTGTTTTAATAGGTTTTAAATGAAAAGAATAGAGATTCAATGATTTTGCCAGTGTGGTACAAATGTTAAAAGATGCAAGTATGAAGTAAACCATGGATGCATTGTCGTTTTCATTCCAGTTAAATATGGATTTGAGTTATTAGAAAAGAAAGAAATAGTCTGGATGTACATTCACAGAATCTAAAGTTCAAAAGCCACAGACCTTGAACTCTACAGCTTTGTAATATTAATTTTAGGCACATTCTGTATGTAAAGGACTTCAAGAGAAAAGAGACCAAGAACAGTTTGTCTTCATTTGAATTGCAATTCAAAGACCAAAACTTTCCCTGAAACTTGAATGAATTGCTGTAGGCTTCTAGAAAGACAAATTATGAGAACCCTGTGTAGTGGTTCTCCTGTGCTGGTGCAGGAAAATTTAAAATCAGGCTCTGCCTATTCTTCTAAGACCTGGGTTGCTCTCTGCTCTAAAGTGGGAAGTACAAGAGGTTTGTGCTTTCTTACTTCTCTAAACCCTGCACCAACATCAGCGTTTGGGCAAATCATTCCAAATTTGCAGTCTCCTTTTTTTCCTGCAAGCAAAATAACTCTAGATGAAATCTTATGGAGTAGATCTACTTCTAATCTAGAAAAATAGTAAAAACCTTAGAATCTTGATATGCAACTTTTGCTAATGAATTTCTCCAGGCATTTTACGACCATTTGTAAAAAGCCTTCTATTTTTTTGAATAGAAGTCCCATATAACCATTTATCATAGGTTAATTTTAAAAGATTCTACAGTAAATTTTATGATTGTGAAAAGATGTACAGATTTCCATACAAAAGTAAAAGTAAAATCATGTTATTTAATATTTGAGGCCTTATGGAAAAAAAAATTCTTTTGCCATGTTTCTAATTCTGCATTTGATCTCTTGCTTTT